>CAAKHF010017633.1:0-10939 GCA_901007745.1 Hippocampus kuda | reverse complement strand
ACCAATGCAGATTCTTTTGCCTCTTCAAGTGCTATGACAGTAAGGCCTCGCTGTACGCCTTCTTTGCCCTCAAAGAACAATGTTTGCGTCATATGAGCATGTCAGTGCATGAGTGTGTGTGTGTGTGTGTGTGTGTGTGTGTGTGTGTGTGAGAAAGTGACACGCCCCACTTTTTAGGACCGTGGGCACACATGGCAACAACAAAACGTGCTTAATTTTTTTTGAAGGACTAAATTATATTCCAAAAAGACATTTAAAGAAAAATGTGATTTCATGAAAAAAAATAAAATACGGGCGGTCCGGTGCTCCAGTGGTTAGCGCGTCGACCTCACAGTGCATACGTTATGGGTTCGATCCTGGCTCCGGCCTCTCTGTGCAGAGTTTGCATGTTTTCCCAGGGCATGCGTGGGTTTTCTCCGGGTACTCCGGTTTCCTCCCACGTTCCAAAAACATGCACGGCAGGTTGATTAGGCACCCCAAATTGTCCCGAGGTGTGATTACAAGCGTGAATGGTCATTTGTCTATGTGTGCCCTGCGATTGGCTGGCAACCAGTTCAGGGGTGTCCCCCACCTACTGCCCGAAGAAGCCTATTTTTATTTTATTTTTTTGTAGTTTTAATGTGTAGCATTGGAGGAAGTCGGATAAAACTAACCTCCACAAATTTATTTTGTATGAAGCAAATATTTTCCCGTCGACGGTTGTTAGCAAAGTTTTAAAAGCTCGCAATTGGACATTTGTAATAATAATGTCCATTTTCAGTGTCGTTCTAGTTTTCTGTTGAACATCATTTCAGGAAGAGGACAAAGCTCTCCGGATCGTCGGTATCCTTTTGGTGCGCCTCAGTGCATTTCCTCTCATGCAAAATTAAAGACAAGGAATCTTGAGTGAGCTTCAGACTGGTGCAATTGCTTTACGGCATCTCCCTTGCTTTTTCTTGAAACGATGATTTTAAATTTAAAAAGGATTTGACATTCAATAATCGTTTGGCAAAAAAAAAAAAAAAAGTAGTCTGAGCTTGAAATACTTCCTTGCCCTTTTTCACTCTTGTTCTTGCAAATGTTCTGACCGTCACACATTATACTGTGCTGCCAAATAGTGGCCACATAAACGCAACATAATATATACTGAACATTCTGCAAAAAAAAGTGGAGGCATGAACGCAGACAGAATGTGTATTGATGTTTAAAAAGTAGGACCAAACTGTCTTTAAAAAAACATAAGATTAAAAGCTTATGCTTATAAGTTGTTCATAGAGTGTATTTAATCTACAAACTCGAATATTTGAGGGCTACATTTATTACTTTTATTTTTTTACAAAAACAATAACAACAACGTAATATACAGTTCCTGAAAGAATTTGCTGTTTCCGTTATATATTGGGAAGATTTGAAAATGTGTTTTCCTCGTGTTTTACAAACCCACGTGTAGCTTTCCGACGTGAGAAAAAGTGATAAGGATCCAGCTGTCACCTGTGCCATCGTCAAATGTGGACGATACCACCAACACAGACTTGACGATGCAGACTTTTAAAAGCAAATCAGTTAAAGTAACCCAAGGACAAGGAAACTACGTCAACTAAAGAAGACTCGTGCGTTTAATGACATAAAAATGTTTATTGATTACTGTATCGTAATGTCATCATTTGAATTTCTTGATTGGTGGAAAATGCCCCCCAACCCCCGCCTCCATAAGGTGGTCTCCTCCATGTGAGTCCAGTCCAGGTGGAAGCGTCGTCTTTGGTCAAAGGCAAAGCAACTCGGGAAAGCTCCGAGACGTCGTCATGTTGCCGATTTTCTTGATGCTAACCCTCGCCGCCGTCGTGGCGGCGACAGGAAGCGACAACGAAACCACGGCGGCCCGGGAAGGCCAGGTCAACATCGCGCGGGGAAAACTGCTGGTGACCCTTTCGTCTCCTCGAAGTCCAAATCAGGACTATTTTTTTTTTAATGAATGAATGAATAAATCATGTAAAATATGTTAAGTGATTTGGAATAAAATCGCTGTCATTTTAGGAATGTATTATTTATAATTGATTATGTGGTACTAAATAAAATAATTTGCGAGGGTTTTTTTCCCCCCCCCCAGGCTCCCAGCGTGGTTGGATGAGGCATCAAGAAAATGCCCGAGCTGCATCACTTCCTGTTGGAGCGCTGGGCTTTGTAGTATCCTTTTCGTCGACGCCTTTGCACGCAAACTTCATTTTGCGACATTACAATGGCGACGCGTTAGCTTTGCTTGAGATGGCGTCGCCTTGAATGGTTATCTATATTGACTTTGTTGAATGTGTAAAACTGTGGTTAAAAAAAAAAAACAGTAAGTTACTTTCCCTAATGACGTATATTATTGTGGTAAACGACTTTGAAGGATCTTTAATTTTACAAAAAACATTAGCTTTGTCAAAGATTCAAATGTTTACGGAAACAATTGATTTTTTCCAGTTAAATTTGTGATGTTGACAAAAGTGAAAATTAAAAAAGTATTGTCATCAAAGACTCCAAATTGTTAATGCTAAAAAAAAAAAAAACCTACGTTAGCTTTAACAAAAAAAATTACAAAACGCTGTCAAATCAAATTTGAATTTGCTTTTGACAAAAAAAAAACCACGCTATGTCAAACACTCAAATTGTTTACGTAAAAAACCTAACAAACAGTTTTGTTACTTTTGTTTATGATAATATTTCAGAAACTTCCACGCTAGGTACGTCTCTGGGTCGAAATTTCCTTGACCGGAAATTTCCTCGCCCAGTCACAACCTGGAGTACGATTCCTCGGAGGAAGTGGACCCTCGACTCATTTTTTATGATGACAAGGACGAGGTCGTGAAGGTGACCTTGCACATGCCCACTCTTGGCAACTCCGATTAGCTTTAAGAGACGCGGCGGTAGCAGCCACTAACTGTTGTTCAAGAAATCCAAAAAATATCAGAATTTGATTTTAGTGTTTATAGTTATCATAATGTATGATATGGAGCAAGGAATAGCTTTTTTTTTTGAATAAGAGAGAAAAGTAATTCAGAACGTCTTGAACCAGAAACAAATTCTTGAGAGTGTATGTGCGTGTACAAATATATATATCGATTATTCCCAGAAGTATCAAATACGAAAATGATAAGCGAACATTTTTCCCTCCCCGAAAAAAAATTCAATTTCCTATTTTTTGGGGTTTGTAGACAGTCGGTGTGAAAGGCATGAAGGCGGTGGAGATCGCCGCCCTGCTGGACTCCCTGGGCTTCTACAAGCGGTCGCAGAAAGGCGAAGTTGTGCCGGAGGAGTTCCAGAACTTCCCCTTGCGCGCACCCCGCGATGAGCTGTGACGCCCCCCAGCGGTCGAACGCTGCCCCTACGTCCCGCGCACGCCATTGATGACGAGCGGAGCCTCAAGGTGTTTCAAAAAACAAATCCCGGCTCCGTTCTGACGGCTCGCTGGGCCCGACGTAGTGTGCATCCGTCGTACGCTTCTTCCTCACATGCAACATGCAATAAAATAAAAATCAAAAGCAAGACCATGATTGATTTTTGTACATCAATCCTTGATGTGAGTGGAAGCTGGAAAGTTTTGTTTTGTACAAGGAAAACATTTAATTAACGGTGGAGCAATTGCAGAGAGCCACTTGACAAAAATGCCTTTTTAGTGCACCGGACACTATTTTCTGACCAACAAATCCGTTGAATCAAGTTTCCGGTGTTTATTTTATTTCTTTCCAGTGCAGTCCTAACCCCTGAGTTGTATTTTTATTGAACTTGTCTTCTTTTATTTTGTGGTGAGATGAGCCACGTTGATTTTGGACGATGTGCGAAAGGCACGTCGTGTTTGTTCTCCTGTCGCAATTTGTCTCGAGGGCGTTGCATTCCCAGCACTTTGGAACGGTTTCAGGTGACGTCATGAGAAGAGTTCAACTAATCCCCGAGGCGCCCGCCTCCTGCTCGCTAATCTGATTTGCAAGTGTGCGTGCATGTGTGCATGTGTGCGTGTGTGCGTGTGTGCGTGATGCCCGTGTTTTACTCGCCGGTTCCCCACAACGTCGGCGTGGGCCCGGCCTACGCCGGAGCTTCGCACGTCGACAAAGACCGGCGTGACCTCTCACCCTCGCCTTCAGTTTCACGTTCAGGTTGGTCCTCATTCTTGACGTGACGACATTCTTCGATGGGGGATTAGCAACACACTGAAGAGCCACAACAACACGTGGAGACAAAAGATCTTTGTTTGTTTTTTACGTGAAATTTAAAACCAAAAATAAAGTCGGATTCGTGTTCGTATGACAAGTCTTATTTTTAGAAAGAAAAAATAATACAAGCGATGGTCATTTTGTTGTACATTAAAAGCATTTATTTGGACAAAGTCGTAATGTTACAGAAGATGGTGATTAAAAAAACTTTTTAGAAGAAAGGAGAGTACAGTTAAAAAACATTGAACAAAGTCACTTTTTTGAGAGTCATTGCAAAAATAAAATTGGGAATTTTCAAGATAAATAAAAATTGATAATCCGTGGATGGTCTTATTTTCTTCAGTTTTATTACTTCTTGGTGCGGGTGAGGGGGGTGCAAATCCTAATTTTCAAATTAAGGGACTTGGAAAATGTCTTTTTAACTTTTTTTGAGAATAAAGTCCACATTTTCAAGATTAAAAAGTCATATTTTTTCATAGATATATATTTTAATCAAATGTAATATTGGAAGAATAAAGTTACATTCAAGAATAGTTGGGTTTTTTTGTTTCTGTTTTTTGTTTTTTTAAGAAGAAACAAAAATTGTGAGTGTTCAATTTTCGGTAGACAATTTCGAATAGCCAGTATGTTATTGTAAAATTAATGTTATGAACATAGTTATGTCTTTTATTTGTATTTTTATGTAAAGTTATACTATTCATGATGCATTAAAAAAAAAAGCTTTAGTACACTGAGGGGAAAAAAAAATTGTAAAATGGATTTTTTTTTCCCCCTCAGTGTACTAAAGCTTTTTTTTTTTTTGCACTGTTAATGTCTGAACGTAACAATAAATCCAACGTCGTTGTTTTCAGCCTTGGCGTGCGGCGGGCTGCCGTGTGATGTGGCTCTGCACATGTTGATCTACTTCAACATGTTTTATTTGCCCTGCTGGTGGTTTTCGTCCGTCTGCATGCTACAAGTCAAGGTAGGCGCCCTGAATCGCGGTCAACTGGAGCCACCGAGAACAGCGGTGGGACAGGTTTGGGTTAGGCTTTGATTGAAAGCCAACGACTTTGTTTTTCAGTTTGCGTACCTTCCGGGATACTATCAGGGCCTGCTGATCAGCGGGATCGCCCTCGTCACCATCGTGGAAATCGTCCGCCTTTACCTTGGCTACTTTGGGAATCTGCACGAGAACGTAAAAGCACTTCATTCACATTTGTACTTGTTTTTGTATTTCACATCCCTTTTTTTTGTTGTCATTTTGGTACTTGATCTAGTTTGTCTCTCAAATAGAAAGATTAAACAAGATTTATAAAGAAAGGATTTTTTTCAACCATTTACACATGTCCATATAAAATCTAAATTTAATCCCTGCCTACACTTTACAAATGAAAGAGAAAACAGTGTCCCCCCAATCGGATAATCCACGAATTGCACCTTATTAAAAATATTCATTCTGTGTCTTTTATGCATATTTTTTTTTCATTTGTAAATTATCCTGCGGGCCGAATCGAATCTCCTCGGGGGGCCGGTTCTGGCTCGCGGGGCCGTATGTTTGACACCACTGGTCTAGTCTCTCCATAATTTGATCCATTTGTCCGCACGAGGGCACGCTGGAGCCGTGACGACGTTGTTGCTTTTGCGCAGGTTGCGTGGCTGTGCTGCTTCTGCGTGCTGACGGTGTCGTTCCAGCTGCCGGTGCTGCTCTTCTTTGTGACCGATGAGGGCGTGCTCATCTTGCCGCTGGAGCGCGCCGTCCACTTGCTGCTGCTGGCTGCCGCGCTGGCCCAGATTGCGGCCGCCGCGCTGGCGTTGCGCATCATGACCAGGAAGCTGACGCTGCTCTTCCACCTGCGCCAAATAGCCAAGGTGGACAGCTTCGGCCACGCCGCCAGCGCCGGCGCGCCCGCCCTCGGCCTCGGCCTGGCGTACCGACGGGTTACAGTTAGTTAGTGAGTCCGTTGCCTCCACTTTGGAACATTTTTTTGGACAGCGTTTTTCTCATTCATATAAACATCACTCTTGTACTGAGCACTTCCAACCACCAGAGGGCAGTCAGGGACTAGAAATAATCCCGAACATCTGCATCAGAAGCGACAAAGCTTGCTTATTTTTACACTTGAACGAGAGTAAGGAATGTCACTCCAAACATTGCCTGCAAGAATAAATGGGCAAAAATTGACCCTGGCACGGATTAATTGTGTGTTATTTAGGGTTTTTTTAAATTGTTTTGATAACCTTTAGTCATTATTTTTTGTCAGAATGTTGCAAGAACAAATTTGTATTTTTGGAGATAAAAAATGAGTTAGTTGCTCAGAACTAATCTGGGCCAGCGTGGCGGCCAGCAGCAGCAATTTAATTTGTTTTACTAACTTAGTGAAATGCTTTTCGTTAATTCGGGCCCAAACAGCGAAGCAGACTTTGCATTTCAGAATGAATCGTCTTAGAGAATTTATCCGATCTTCTTCAAACTTTGGGGCTTTCATCTAAAGATGTTTGAGATGAAAAGTTACTGGAGGTGTGGCCGGAAATTTATGAAAATTTGCAACATCAGGTCTGGCCAAACCTTTTCTATTTTTGAGGATTATTGCCCTGTGTGGCAGTACCCCATTTTAGCCATGGTTGCCAGGGCCCTTTATAACTTTTTTTTTGAACGGAATCTTTCCCAATCAAAGCGTAGCATTTTTAATACATCATACTAACAAGAGAATCTTCACATTTCCCAAGAAAAATCTTAAGAGATATTAAGAGACTCAAAGTTACATTTTCCCTGAGAAAAAAAAATGCAGTTTTGGAAATAAATAATGTCCTACATGTAATGTGAGAAAAATATCTTTTTTTTTTCCAGAGGGTTGCATTTTTACAAGATTTAAAAAAAAAGAAGAAGAAAACACAACATTACAAAAACAAAGGCATCTTTTTATTGAATAAAAATAAATCATCTGTGTTTTTATGATGTCAGTTTTCTGGATTGTTCGTTTTTCCACTCTTTGTTGTCACCATGACAACTGAAGCACACGCCATCTTTTCTCTTTTTTTTTCTTCCAAGCTGCTGGGTGGCGACAGGCAACGTTGGCCTACATTTTCCAATATATTTTTATCTGTATTTTTCTGTGTGACGTACAAGTGGATTGACGCACTCCAAGATGTTTTGTTCCTTTTTCCAAGAACGGATCCACACCTCTGCAGTAGACCACCCCGTACGACCCCCCGCTTCCCCCCACCACATCCATCCTGTTTCCATTAGCAACCAAGTAGAGAAAAGTGAGACGAGCATGCAGTAATTCACGGATGGGACACTTGGTGCTGATAGGGTGCTTCACGGTGACATCATCAATTTGCCATACAGCCGATGGCGGTCTGTTGTTCCGCTGTCTCAAATTAGCCATTGGATGTTTTCAATTTTGAGCGATACGCCGTGTGAATATTTCAGCATTTGCCACGGCGAGTGGAACACGAAGTGAAATTTGAAAAAAAGAAATGTCAAGAACAATGTGCTTTTTCGCAAAACGTGAGGGACGTTTCGTCTGGAGTGTAATGCTAGCCTGTTAGCGTAGCAGCGTTATGCTAACGTCGAGCTAGGGAGAGCAACATGGCAGGGCAGGAGTTGCAGGCTGATGAAATAGTTCACAATTTGGTTAGATGGATGGCTGTCACATACAGGTATGTTGGAATATCATTTGTTAATCGCTTTGACCTTCGTCTTGTCTGACTAATTAATCAAAATAGGTCGACTCGATGTTCCCTGACTGGGAATTGAAAAATGTGTTTGATAAACAAACCACCCGCACTGTAACTTTAATCCAATGCTATACTTGCTCTACATGACACAAAAAAATGATGGAAATGTTTGGACTGAATACATATTCAAATCCATTCATATCCAAATAGATATTCACTCACCGTTGGCCACATTAGCAGCCCAGGCCATGAATATCTTTTGATTCCCCCACCCTCCGGCCCACCGCTCCACTTCAACACAGTTAATAGTCACCCGAGTCCCCGTCCAATCAAACGCTTGACTACCTTAATGAGCCAAGTGACACCAAGGACCCAAATGGAAACTCAGTCATGCTAATGCTAATACTAATGAAGCACCAGGGAAAGGCACAAAGTGCGAGTTTTTACAACGAAATTAAATACCTGAATTAATGCACATGGTAGTGGTTATTCGAACCTGTTAGCACATTAGCACCTATCAGCGTTGGTTAGTATGTTACCCTGTGAGTGCAGGTGCTACCACATATTAGTGAATGTTGGAGCAGGTTAGCATATTAACATGTACTTGCGCATATACAGTAAGTGCGTGATTAATGTGAACATGTCATTTCATGTTTGCGCATTGCACTGGAGGATATTTCAGCATAATTCTAAGAATATTTATTTGTCTTAGTGCAAGTTAACATATGTTAGCAAATGCTTTCGTGCATATTGATGAATGTTAGCATCGTGCTGTCATTTCAAGTTTGTGCATTCAAGCATACGTTAGCGCATGTTGGTGAATGAATGTGATTTCATGTGCATGGACGTTAGCATCTGTTAGCACATTAGCTTGAATGTCTGGGAAAGGCACTAATAATAGAGAGTTGAGAGTTTCGTGACATGATGTTTCATGTTTTATTTGGTTTTCTTTTTGGGGAGAAAAAATCCCCACCACATTCCACAGACACAGAGTCAAACGCCAACAGACGGCCAATAAGACAGCAAAAGTCACATCCACTTGGAAACATGAAAACACTTTGAAAATTTTCACGCCGTCAACACGTTTTTTTTGTTTGTTTTTGTATTTCAACAAGTATCAAGAAAATAATAAGGCAATAAATGAACTATTTATTACTAATTCATCACATAGTAAGGGTGGGACAATCATGGTGGTCACTTGTTTTAGTTGTGCGCTGCAGCGACTTGTAAAGTGCAAAATGGAACCGTGTGTTGGAACTCATGACATTACCTCCATCAAGGAGATTCTTGACCATTACTTATTTACAATTTGCCCAAAGTTTGTTATCGAGCACATTAGCAGGTTAGAATGTGTTAGCTCATGTTAGTGCATTTTAGGACTTGTTCGCATTTGTTACAGTGTTAGCTCATGCTCTCAATAGTTCGCACAAATGTTCACTTTGTGCAACCATATTAGCGCATGTGAGCTCACTTAGGCGCATGTTTGTATGAATGACAGCACATTGGTACGTTAGTGTTAGCTAGCACATGTTAGCGTGTGTTCGCAAATGATAGCTAGGTGGCCGGTGTTTTGCGTGTTTGGGAATATTAGCAGACGATGGCACTTGTTATGTGTTAACATTTGTTATCAAGTAGTCGCGCATTACTACATTTTGGCATTGTCACATATTTTAGATTTTTTTGTGAACATTTTTGCATCTTAGCATGTTTTCGTTGTCATGAATGATAGCATGTTGCACATGTAAGTTAATATTAGCATACGTTACATCTTAGTGCATGTTGGCACATGCTAGAACATTAAGCCCTCATGTTAGCCCATGTTAACATGTGTTAGCATATGTAAGCATGGTGGCGTTCTGAATGTGATCATTAGCACATTTGTCATTTTAGCATTTGTTCGTACATGTTAGCATTGTATAAGCATATGTCAGCTCGGTGGCATGTGTTGTGTATGTTCATGAATATTAGTTTATCGCACATGTTAGCTCGTGTGATCCAATTTGAATCAGGTCCATTTCAAAGACATGTTTGTGATTTATTGCCACATTTTTTGGGCTTCCCGACCCTATTGTATTGCCAAAATGCTCCTTTAGATGATTTGTACTTTTTCTTTAAAAAAAAAGAAGTGCTTTTTGAAATGAGTGGTTGGAATGCCGCTGCACGCCATCTTTGTTTATTGCTTCATCACAATGCATTCTGACACGCACACCGGCACACCGGCACACACACACACACACACACACACACACACACACACACACACACACACACACACACACACACACACACACACACACACACATTTCCGTGACCTTCCCCAATTTGTGACAAGTCCAAAGTAAAGCAGCCCTTCCTTTTCAAACACACACACACGCACACACACTCTCGCACGCTGGCTCACAGTTTAGCATTAATACACAGTTGGTGTAATCATGACGTAAACACAGATATACAAAAACACAGTCGCTGAAGTCCATGCATATCATGCATAGATGAGGTTATCCCAGTGTGCTGCTCTATTTGTCCACCAACGGCGCCCCCGCAGTCTCGGGAGGCTCAGCAGTTCAGTAAACCCTCGTTAGATTGCGGAATTTTTTAGCAGTCAAGTCCTAATTTGGAGTTGGATACCCAGAAGTGTAGTACCATAACGTGCCACAACATCCCAAGGCAGCACTGAGAACAGATGCAGCATAATTAACTTATTTTATTGGTTGTTCCCACAGAGGAAAAATATATGTCACTTCTCCCCTGTGTTAGGCAGCAGCTGTTTCAAAGCGGACAAATCTCAATTACCATGTCATCAATGCTAATTACTTTAGCCTCTCTATAGCATTTCCTCTAAAATATTAGCATTAAGCTAAAATTGAAATGCATTTTTTTAAACTTTTTTTTAAACGCGCTTTTTATATTGTGGATGTTCAGCTTTTTGGGTGGGTTGGGAACAAATCCCTGCAATTAACGGGGGTTCACTGTATTTTATTACACACACACACACACACACACACACACACACACACACACACACACACACACACATCACGACTCGCACGATGACAACGAGTTGGAGCGATATGTTGTCCATGTGTCAGTTTTCACACCAGCTCTTTAGA
>CAAKHF010017628.1:10246-82509 GCA_901007745.1 Hippocampus kuda | reverse complement strand
AATCTTTTTAAATCTTTTTATTTTTATTTATTTACTTTTATTTTAATTTTATCTGTGGTTTTATTATCTGTTCTTGGTTGTACAGTGTCCTTGAGTGTTTTGAAAGGCGCTTGCAAATGTAATTTATTATTATTATTATTATTATTAGGACTCTGCCTGCTCTTCATCCATGCCAGCATATGCTTCAAGTGCCCTTCCAGTCAATAAGGTCACTACTCTGGCAGCCCACTCATCATGCCTCCACCCCCAGGTTTTAGCTATTCTTTCAAACCTAACAAAAAAACTTTCTGCATCCTCACCCTCTTTAAGATCTGGAATTCTGGGTTCTGATACCCTGGGAATTGCAGTTTGACTTACAGTGGGAAATGGTGGAGAATGAGCATATGGTAGGTAACCCTGAGTTGGAGTTCCTTGTGCCGGATGAAGGTTTGTCAGCCTAAACATTCGAGGGTCAGGGGTTTGGGCCTGTGGTTTTGGAGGAGGATAATGTTGACTTGTTTGTCCATCGAATGTCCGGTCTTGCTTCCTGGTGTGCATCTGAACTCTTAACTCATTGATCTGTTCAATTAACATTTCCTCTCTACGTTTGGAATATTGCATAAAGTCTCTTATTTCTTTAACAATTCCCTCTTCTAGTGGATCTCTGGTCGTACTCACTGTCACAGTCTTAGGCCAAACCACTGGTTCCATGTCACGTGGCTCAGCTCCACCCTGGGCTTGGGAACTGTCTGATGCTTCAGGGGAAAAGGCAACAGCTTCTTTTCGGGGTAACTCAAGCTCCAGGCTTACCCCAGCCTCTTCAGCACTCTCCTGTTGAGTCTGGTTTGGCTGTGCTGCTGCACGGCTTCTTCCTCTTCCTACATT
The DNA here is from genome assembly GCA_901007745.1 of Hippocampus kuda. NCBI lineage: Eukaryota > Metazoa > Chordata > Actinopteri > Syngnathiformes > Syngnathidae > Hippocampus > Hippocampus kuda. The sequence goes on along the minus strand of CAAKHF010017628.1, from coordinate 81,645 downwards.
CCTCATCTTGGCTTCCTCTTTTTTCTTCAGCAGGCGTACCAATCCCACCACTGCCACCAATCGTTATGCGGCGAAACAGCAGGCCAGGTGAAAAAGAACAAAAAGGCAATTCAGCCAGGATTCAGGAAGGAGATTGTCCAGTTCTCTTTATTTTCAGGAGTGACAGTTGACCAGTTTTGAGCAGCCCAAGTGTCGCACTGCTCTCCAAGTTGTCCGGCCCCAGTGATTTCCTCCTTCACCTTTGTAAAGGGAGTTCACTTGGGCTTCAGGCCAATCAGGTCCAAGCAAAAATTGGCCCTCCCCAGGTGGTTGCAATCACCTCATCTGAAATAATCAGCATTCTCCAAAGTGCATTTAGTACAACAGTTTTGGATGGAAGAGATGTGCACCTTTCTTCCATCCAAAATCCACAAAAAACAGAATCTTTAATATATGTCATTCGGCATCATGACAGAACAATCATGGTGTCACATCAAAACCAAACTTATCATAGCAAGCTGAATAAAATACTAACTAGTTACGAAACCACTGATGATTGAAGAATTATGTAGACGGAGCATGCCTTGACACACTATTTATGTTCTTATTGCCGTAAAGCATGCAGAGTGCATTCAATTTCCCAGTGACGCTACATTATATACGAAATAGTCATATATACTCACATAATTTAAATACTGTACACTGGCAATATATGCATTATCATGTCCGTAGGTTTTGGTTACTAAAGTAACTGTAGAGTCATACTGTACATAAAACTGACCTGAGTGACCTCGACCCCTGAGAGGCGTGGCATATACCGTACTTCCTTCATTTGCTATGGGACATATACAGTAATCATTCCTACCATTGGACGCTTTAGTTAACCGACTTGAAAAAAAATTAAAAAATAACAAACGTGTATGTAAAAAAAAGTATTGTTTTTCTAATAAATTTACGTAGCGCCAAACAGTCATACGGTAGTCTGAAATAGCTGATGGTGATCACATAGGCAACACTGGTGACGAGTTTGATTTTTCATTGCGTCATTTCAATGCACCCTAACTGGGGAGGGGTTTAAGGTTACGTGTCTGTTCAGTTGAATCCGACAGTTTCACTCTGTAGAGCAAAAATGTCGATACCTAGCGGCGCCTTGACCCGGAATGCTTTGGCAATCAGGAACTCTGGCATTTTGATGGTAAGTCGACTTCAAGACCCCGTATTGACGTGTCTTTACTGGACACATGAACGTGTGAAGTTATATCATGGAAGCTCACATGGGATACAGTATTTCCCGTTATCATGCGATGCAATGTAATGTTATACTTTGTCATCATAATCAATTTTGCGTCGATATATATTTGAACAACACAGGAAATAATAGTACCGTACAATAGTTTCTGTAGTTAGTCGTTCATTAGCAACTACTGTATATCGTAGGTTCTGAAATATTTTTAAAATGTTTTAGTGTAATGTAAATATATTATACAGTAATTACATCGTAAATTTATAAGCAAAAAGAAGTTGAAGCGCTTCTTAAATTCAGCCTCCATTGCCACAAAGACAGTTTGGTAACAAAGACAGCAAAGTGATGTAACAAGAGCACGCAGTTCACGCTGGTGACCGCTAAGGGGAGACTATGTTACACAGAAAGAGTTACTCAACGGTCACGACATTAGGGACGCTTTCACAATCGGATGCCCTCCGAGCAAGAGCCTTGTAATGTTTAATTCATTTTTTAATGAACATTTGAAATAATTTTTGATTTGGTATTTAAAGTTATCAAGTAAAAGTATGTGTTAAGTTATTAATAACACTCTGTATCCTCCACTTGTACAGAATTACAAGTGTTGGCTAATACCGATTCAAGGGTGGAAAGTTAGCCCATCTTAAAGCCATGACAAGCAACACAACCTGTCAACGCTTACTGTTGTGTGACAGAAAAAAAACCTAATAAATTCAATTACACATCAACATCTCCCTCACTGACAGTTTAATCGTATAGAGGGTTCCTGTTATTTGTTGTCTGTGATGCAGACGGTGCGCAATGCCCAGACCTTGACTTCACCTGCTCCTGAACCCAGGGTAAAGAAGTTCCAGATTTACCGCTGGGATCCAGACACTGCTGGGGACAAACCCCGTATGCAGACATATGATGTTGACCTAAACACGTAAGACATGTGACACATGGTGCTTCAGAAAAACAAAATAACAGGGGGTGCCACGAGATAGCAGTAATTGCCTTAACCACCCACACAGTCAATTGGTACACAACGCTATGATTTTTATAGACACAAAAAATGTTCACATTAATGTAAGATAGACCCTGCGACTGGCTGGCGACCACGCGGTGTACTTTGCCTCTTGTTCAACATCAGTCAGGATAGGTCCCGGGTCACCTGTGACCCTTGGAAGTATAAGTGGTATAGTTACTGTAAATGATTGATGGACACAGATTTAGTAATTTCCCATTGGCCAATGAACATACAGCTGGCTCCGTTTTTTTAAATATATCAACCCAAAGGCAAGTATTTGCGCAAGGAAATGGTTCCGTTGAAATAAACCCCACATTTTCTCCAGTTGAGTAAATGCCCCAACACACTAAATGAATTCGGCTGAACATTGGTGAGCGGTGTTCTCAATTTCAGGATACTGTTCCAATATAACAAAAATGCAATGCGAGTGTTTCAGCAATTTGGGTCACATTTTCTACTTGATGTTTTGTATGGTCCGATCAATTTTAGCTGCAGGACACTAGTAGCCCTGATTATAGATGCACAGGATGATTCAAATGGATGAGTGGGTATGACAGTGTTTTGAATACCGGTCGTTTTATCTTTTTATACAGCTGCGGTCCGATGGTTCTGGATGCCCTCATCAAGATCAAGAATGAGATGGACCCCACGCTTACATTCAGACGTTCCTGTCGTGAGGGTGAGGGACTAATTATTGTTGTTTTCTTCACTACAGCTTAACGACATTTAAATGAATAGTACAAAACGGAGAATGCTGCTCTAATGACTGTACTGTTCATTCCAGGTATTTGTGGCTCATGTGCCATGAACATTAATGGAGGCAATACACTTGCATGCCTCAACAAAATAGACAGCAACACAAACAAAGCCACTAAAATTTACCCGCTCCCTCACATGTACGTGGTCAAAGATCTTGTGCCTGTAAGTACTGGAAGTTTGTTTAGTTGTGAGTTTTTTTTGTTTTGTTTTTTTAAGAGCAGAACATTTACTTGAGGTTTAATTTCTGCAAAAAAATGACATTTCCTAAGTTAGTACATTTTTATGAAGTGCTGATTAAAAATATAACTTCCCCACTCCTAGAAAATCCATGTTGGGATAGTGTTTGGGGTTTTAGAATAATATACCGTATGCTAACTTCCTCCAGGACATGAGCAACTTCTATGCACAGTACAAATCCATTGAGCCATACCTAAAAAAGAAGGATGAAACTCAGGAAGGGAAGGACCAATATTACCAGTCAGTGGAGGACAGGCAAAAACTGGTAAATATATCAACTTCTTTTCATCATCATGAAAGCACATTCCACCAAATGGTACAATTCAGTTCATCTGACCACATGCTTTAGACCTGGTAAGTGGTTTGTAGATGACAGATATGTAGCTGAAATTGTGTGACATCATTAGCACAACAACACAGTGTAAACTCTGAAATGTATTCAAAAAGAATGTGACAAACTGTTGTGAATCATCTCTCTGTCCAAATTTATTTTAAATGCTTTGTGTTCCCAGTCTGTTCGCATTGTGCATATTCTTTGTTCACCAAGAAGATTGGAGAACATAGTTGTCATCTTTATAAAGTTTTCCTGTAGATCAAAAAATAGTGAAAAATATGCCAATCAAAGTCGACTGGTGAACGCAGAGGTGCGCAAATGCAGTTTTTGACTCATCTTGGGTGCTGTCAACCCACGCTACACCATTAGCATGATGTTCTACTGCGTCATATTAGAACAAAACCATTTTTACCAACAAAGTGTACGTTTGTAAAATGTTGTGTTCAATCCAACAGGACGGCTTGTACGAGTGCATCCTGTGTGCATGCTGCAGCACCAGTTGTCCTAGCTATTGGTGGAATGGGGACAAATACTTAGGACCCGCTGTTCTCATGCAGGTATTGTAAATCCAATTCAGGATACTGTATGCTCTCTGAAGGAATGTTCTCATCTGAGTTCACGCAATAGGATACACGGCGTTATTTGTTTTTTTAAATGTAATAGTTAAGAGGTATTTTAATATCATGTCTGGAACAGCTTTTTCAAAACAGACTCAACAGCAAGATTTACAACAAACTTATGTCACTGACATTACACCAGTTCAAGGGACCGCCCCATGTTATGCAAGTTACATTAGTTGTTATTATTAACATTATTAGCAGTAGTAGCAGTCTTGCTATACAAGTAGTGTATGCAAGGTCAATGGAAAATGAAACCCTAATGGGGAAGGGAGGACAGACCAACTAATAGTGTTGTGAAGAATTATTCTGAATACACATTATATAATAATTGGTGAACTTTATACTGTCACACAGGCCTACCGGTGGATGATAGACTCTCGCGATGACTTTACTGAGGAGCGGCTGTCTAAACTTCAGGACCCCTTCTCTCTGTACCGCTGCCACACTATCATGAATTGTACCAAGTCCTGCCCCAAGGTAGTTTGAGAACCATAAATATTCTCTCTCTCCCAGATTTAAAAAGAGTTCTGCGATCTCATCGGCTCTGCTTTCCACAGGGACTCAACCCAGCGAAGGCCATCGCTGAGATCAAGAAAATGATGGCAATTTACCAAGAAAAGAAAGCGGTTGCATCATGAACAGACACGAGTTAAGACCACTCAGAGCCACCAATACTACTTCCTCAATTTCAGCTGAGTGGAAGAGAAGATCTAACCAGGAACGTTGGCAATTTTTGCAGATGTGGGCAGTTATGTTGCTGACCATGCTACAAAACGGTCAACATATTTATTTTCAGTTTACGAGTCGCAATTAAAATTTTTTTTAAAAACAATCCGGACCCTGAAGACGTTTGAGGTTATTACAGTCAAAGGCTTTAAAGTGTGTTGTTTAGTCAAAAAAATGGCTGGGGTCAAAGTAGAAGTTAGCATATCTTGCTGGTCACCTCTATATCTTATTTTCTCAATTGCAATACATGAAATACATGAGCTGTCTCATGTCAGAGGTAAAAATCTGAGCATAACCATCTAAGATGTGATTGTTCTGCTTGGACTATAAATGTATTTTCCAGTTGTTGCAATTTCTTCTGTGCATTTGTATTAACGTGTGATTGTCAATGAATGAATAATGGGGCAGTAAAAACACATGAGTCCAATATAATAAAAAGATAAGATAAGAAAAAAATGTATATAAACTGTAAATAATGGCACATGTACTCATTAAAATGTGTTGAATTTATAATGAAATCCGAATTGTATTATGAAATACTTGCCAACATATCTTTATTTGAGCCAGAGTTTCTATTGTATGGTGCAGTGCTGCACTGTAGATTTCGGAACCTGGCCAACTGGTTTTACGCAACCAAAAGCACATCGAAGTTTTTCTGACTTAGTGAGCTTTTTATCGCACAATATGGGACCATATCAGGTCCTTCAAAATGCATCCGCACCTCAAAGTACCGTAAGGGTTCATTTGAAACAGTATTTAAAAAACGCGTGAAAATAAAATTTGGACATCGTCGCGTATTGTAGACGCATGTTTATAAATGACGTGTTATCTGATTTGTTTTGGGCGGGCAATATGGCATAAATAAAAGTGAACCACTCATTATAAAGCCAGTGACTCGTCAGGAGCAGACGTAAGTAAAATTTGAATTACTCGTCCTACCGTTTCTAAAAGGTTTAGAGATTAAGTCACACGGCAGCACGAGCACAGCCCAAAAGAGGCTAAATGCTACAGCTAGCACCTTAGTGGCGAATACTGTACTTAAGAGGAGCTAAATGACCTGGGTCGACCGTAGTGTATGTGGAGTATTGAAACAAAGCTAATAGGATTTGCGCATTCAATGTGTTCATAATTTTACAGGACTGTATGATCAAGTGAAAGTCCATTTTTCAACAGCCTGGGTGTTTACATTTCATACAAAAGCAAAAAACAAAACTAAAATGCTGTTTTCCGAAAGGTGTAAGGCAAAAAAAGAGTGCCTGTGTGCGTGTTATGATTACCGGTATATATTTTCGTTTTAGTGTACACTGCACCCGAAGCATCCGATCAGTTTCACTTTCACAAGAAAAGTATACAAGTACGTTTTTTAAAAAGTAGGTCATTTTTTACGGTGGCGCACTACCTGCATCACAGGAAATTGTTAGTGGTCAGTAGTTTGCAATTACAGCTAATAATCAGAGCCCTAAAAAGATATATATTTTTGTTAATCTTTCTAAGTTTTTTTTTGCTCTGCAATGCACCAATGACATTGTCAAAGAAAGGCAATACTGTATATGGAATTAAATGCGCCCGACATACAATTCTAAAAACAAACAAAATCAATTTAAAACAGGAACTGTAACAAGCAAAACATAAATGCTCATAATTGATGGACAAAAACATTTGTAAAATCGTTGCATCAAATTCGTTAGTTCGTGTACCGATGAACTTGCATCTTTTAAATCAAGATTGAGTTTCCAACACTTATGACATGGTAAAAAAACATTGTGGGACAATTTATGGTTTTGTTATCAGGAGTATGAGTGATAATACGTTCATGTGGGCCTCTTTTGATGTGTGTATGACAGTTTATTGCCATTTTTAGAACAGACAAATCGGCTTGGTCATTTGTCGGCAATATTTTAAAAAATAAGTTATAGTTGGCTGTTTAAATTGAGGTTGTAGTCGATCCCAAATGGCTCTAGGCGAGAGGCAAGATACACCCTGGACTGGTCACCATTTGTCAACATGTCCCTTGCATTTGGCTGGTCACCATTGCTGTGTGTTCCCTGATTCTCGCCGAGTCAGCTGGGATAGATTCTAGTTCACCTGCAACCCTAAAAAAGGGGGATGGATGGATAGTTAAACAACCAATCATTTATAAATTAAAATAGTTTAAATGTACAAATGCTTTTCTTTATTTACTCATTTCAAAATGTTATTTTTAGCAAGTAAAGCAAGCAACCATTTTTTTTAATTTGTTAAATGAAAAAAAAAAAATACCGGTACAAATTTGAGGAACCAAAATATAGCATGGGATATGATAAGGTATTCTTCAAATGAATCATCATTGCGAAAGGCTATGACACAAATTAAAAACTTAAACCATGTTAGGGTTAATACCGTTAAGGAAATTTGTGACGTTCCAGACAAGTGCTATTTAGGACAAAACAACCATGTGATCACATTGCATCAAGCTTGGCTGGCTTTCACATGATTTCAAGCCAGTCATGCGGTACGACTGGTTCCTGTAACAAATATTTTGCCACCATTCTAAGAGTAGGATGTCCGTTTGTTTGTTTGGTTTTTTTGTTTGTTTGCTCTGTCTTTGCTCCGATTTGAGACATATTCCATACTGATATGCAGTGTCTCAGGACTCCCCCAGGGGACCGGAAGTGCCTCAGAACTGCTATTTTGAGGAGGCATTTGAAAAACAGCCACATACTGAACTGACACTAACTATACTGCTTAAAGGGGCCGCATATGGAAAATTGACTTTTTAATTGCTTTAACCTCCTGACTACCAGGAAAAAAAATGTTGTCCAATCACATTTATTTTGAAATTCCCCAATCTATGTGAAGTAATTGGACTACTCCAAAAGAAATTTTTGAAATCCCACTACATTTTTTAAACATGCTCAAATACACTTAAAACAACTCAAACAACACTTTAACATGTTCATAAGAGTCTTATAATTAAAATGCCAACAACATTTCAAGACAAAATGTGTTTGATAAAAAGTATTACTTTTCCTCTTGCCATAAAAAGTGCTTGCACTGAGGGGAGCCATTTTCTTACTTTTTCTAACCCCTACAAATTTGATATCATTGGAAAGCACTGAATGTCCTCTTTAGAGTAACAAAAGGAGTTAATGCAATTTGATGCACTGGGTGGGAGATATTTAGGTTCACAAATGTCCTCTACCGAGGACAAATTTGAACTTCTGGTAGTCAGGGGGTTAATACAAATAGGTGGTTGTCGCTGGAGTCAAGTGATGATATTAAACTCTGCCCTTGGGTTTTATTTAACATTTCACTTGAGCTTGTATTTGTTGAAGTTCCTTCATAATAGTTTGTTTCACTCTCCCTGTAGACTTTAAAAATTATTCTTGAGACGTCTGCAGTGTGTGCCCCGTCTTTCGTCCACAATCAGGTGGGAGGGGCTCCACTTCACCTTTGAGAAAATGGAAGGATGGCTGGATGTCGACTGTTCTTTATGACCTTAGAGGTGTTCACATTTTGATGCTGAACTCAATTTGTTTATGTCAGGGGTGCCCAAACTTTTTTGACCGAATATCTACTTTTCGATCAACCAACCTCCCGCGATCGACCCGTTAACGCGCACGCGCTTATACGCACGCATGTACACACCCATGCCATGATGTGGCATACGACGCACTTTTGCAGCCTGTTAACGATCGTAGCCCACGCGTACCGTTTTAAAATGCTTCTCTCGGCCCTCCAGATTCACATTCTTTGCCCGTCCCCTCGACGAATTGTACAAAACAAACTCTGAATGAGAATAATAATCACGATAAAAGATTAAACGCAACAACTCTGATCACATGCTGCAACTACAGACTGCTGAGCGCTAGCAACTTCCGGTGACACAGTCACACGTCAATGTAGATTGAAGATGACCTGCTTTATTTTATTTTCTTTTTAAAATACTTTTTGTAAAAGTGAAACTGATAGAAGGATTAGGGTGCAGTGTGCATTAACACATAAAATATATTAATAACATGCACAGAGACACAAATTTATGTATTTATTTTTTTCCTCTCCACCTTGGATCGACTCGGGACCAATCCTTGATCTACTGGTCGATCGCGATCGACGTAATGGGCACCCCTGGTTTATGTCATATGCTTACATAACTGCCCGTTGACGTTAATGTAGCATTGCATATTTTTAAAAGGAATGCGTGTTTGAGCAACAACGTAAAACCTGAAACCCATGATGGATGTCTTCTAAGCATCCCAACAAATCCTAATTTCAGTCTCTGATGTGGTCACCAAATCACAAACGGCCATTGCAATGCAGGTGGGACGTTTTGTTCATCATAAATAGAAAGAGAATACAATGATTTGCGAATCCTGTTCAATCTACATTGAATTGAATACACTGCAGAGAAAAGATATTTAATATTCAAACTGATAAACTTTATTGTTTTTGGAACGTAATAATTAACTTTGAATTTTATGACTGCTAGGTACAATAAAGTTTGTCAGTTTGAACATTCAGTATCTTATCTCGGTAGTGTCTTCAATTAAATATAGGTTGAACATAAGTTACAAACCATTGTATTCTATTTTTCGTTATGTTGTAACACAACATTCCAACTTCATTGGATTGGGTTGGTAGGTCCACCTGTTTCTGTGTGTTTGCATTTAGATAGACAGCTCATCTCCTTTTCCTGACTTGTCACCTAGTGAATCAGTGCACCGTTGCTGTATCACAATCCTGTTGTTTCAATTGTCCTAATCGTTGCCATATTTGTTTTAAAAGCAAAAATCTGCAAGTTTAATTAACACTGCTGCAATGCCGTGTCTTGTGAATGTTGACTTTGAGGGTGTGCGTGTTTAGGGACTCGGTTCACGCCAAATGTTGACTAAGAGAGAGACCTGTTTTGTGACATTGATATGCGAACTACCTCTTAGGAATTAAGCTGCCGGGTGGATTTCCTGTCGCTGGCCTGCATGACTGGCCCTGCTTGTGCCTGACAAACCCATGGTAAGAACCACTCGCCGTGTCAGGAGAGGCAGATGATTTGAGTTCACAGCGTGCTACAAATGACAAAACAAATTGGAAACATTGTGAACAGTGTATTGTACTTCTGATTTCAAATCATCAGACAACTAAATTGAGATTACGTAGAGGTGGAAGCACTCATAGGGGTAAAGTGGGGTGAGAAAAGACAAATCAATCTTAAAATGAACTCTAAAATTTACAGGGAGCCATTGAAAGGAGGCCAAAATCGAGTTATGCGTTTCCTCCCATGAGTTCCAGTTAGGAAGCGAACAGCTGCATTTTGGACCAACTGGAGACGCTTGAGGCTGACTCAGAAAAAAAAAGTGCATTTCAATAATCCAGCCGAGATACAGTATATTTAAATATCAAAGGCATGGATTACAGTTTTCTAAGTGATGTTGTAGACTAAGAGGCTTTTCTTTAGCCAGCTGGCTGAGACCGATCTTGATGTGATATGATTTCAGCAGGAATGATACTTGCTGTGTGTTTTTTTTAAATTATTTTTTAAAGTATGAAATGTTAGAAGAGACCAAGTGATTAAGTGATAAGATTCAAACAAAGAAATATGAGAATGTACTGTGCCTGAATAAAACAAAAACAAAATAAATGAACCCCCGTATCACCGAAAATGGACTTACCGGTAACTTAACTGGAAATCTCCTGGATTTTCCACTACTTTCCAGTTATGTAAAAGAACAAAAGCACAAATACTTTTTTCCCCAAGAGGATTTTGTTAGTTAGGAAAACACAAGCGGTTCAGAAAATTGATGGATTTTTTTTTTTAATCAGCCATTTTTATATACTGTAAAAAATCCATATTTTTGGACCAGTACTGATATCCTACATGATCCAAATAAAATGCTGACTTGTTAACCTTACATTCTTTTTTTTTTCTCCCTTTCTCTTTCTCTCTTCCACCCCACACTCACCAGAATGCTCAAGGATACAAGTGGGTCCGATGGCGGGCGTGGTTGTGTCACCTGATGGCTGTGCTGTCCCTGGGTGTTCTCCTGATTGTGTTCCACTGGCGCCCTCGGCTATCTCTTCTGGCACGCTGCCGTCCCTGTCCTCTCGGGCTTGCAGATTTTGTGCTAATACGAGTGAGAACAATGATTTTATCTCAACTTTTGATCATATATATACTGGTATATTTTTTTTTTAATGCTAAACCATAGCACTGTACAAGTGCACTGTTTAGCTTTTGCTTCTTTTTCAGAACTGTGTGATTGGGTATTGTTCTCACAACTTAAAAAAAAAAAATCTTTTTTTTTCCTGTCCGTACTAAATAGTTTCAAGAAGTAAAATACTGTTTAGTCATTACAATTCTTAGTGGTCAAATAATTGTAACTAGTCATGCAAATCCTGCGTACGTTTTGTAGTTGATTCTTGTTTGTGATCAGAAGTTATCAAGAGACATCTACTGTTGTGGGTCAAACTATGGTACTGGTACCCGTACGAGAAACTCTACTCACGTATTCTTGTTGTCTTTATGCCTTTAGGATAGTTGTGGCCACTACCATGTGGCGGAAGTGCTCACAGAGGAGCTGGAGGAGGGCAGGTGAGCTTTTGTGAGCTTTGCCTTATGTCCACACAACACTTGACGCTTGTGTGAAAAGAAGCGTTGCCATTTTTGTGTTGTTTTTCTCTCTGTAATAGTTTGGAATTATTGGGAGATATAGAGGCTACAGAATGGAGGGACACCATTCAGCTTTACCAGGAGAAGGTGAAGAACAAGTTTTCTTTTTCTTGTTTTTTTTTTTTTAAATTCATTAGTAGAGTGCTCTCCAACCTTGCCAGTGTTCTTTTACAGAAAACACTTCTGCACTACTACCTGTTTGAAGGCCTTCGCTACATATGGTTGGACAGAAAGGCAGCTTTCTGTCTCGTGAGGTAATGTTAAAGGCGTCTTCCTGAATACTGAGCAGCTTTATTTTTGTTTCAAAACGGCTTCCGGGCAGTATTACGGCACCCAAATGTTTTGCTTGATATTACATAGTGAGATGAAATCTGGCAGTACCATCACAATCATGTTTATGTTTTGACTGTAGTGTCCTCAATGAGGACTGGACCTGCAAGGATCTTCATGGCTTCAAAAACGGTTTGAGTCATCTTGAACAGAACTTGAGGTGAGCATGTGTCTGACTTGTATGCATTTATTTATTTATTTTACTGCTTCATTTAGTGTGGTATATTAAAAACTTTAACTCTAATAGGATGCTGCTCAGTGAATCACTGATTGTTGTCCACCTCACTAAACACAAGATCTATGTTGGTTGTCAAGTATTTAATTTTGACTCAAGGCTGTTGCAGGGTGCCGCTGAGGGCAGACACACCAGTTTTTCTTTTGTTGGACCTCCACATAGGCCTTCAGTTATAAGCGCAGTATGCTGAATAAAACACTTTTCTTGGATTTATTCCATCCAGAATAACGTTACGTGCTCTCCTTCGAAGTCTAGCATTCTAGTCAGAGTGATGACGATGGCACTTAGGTACTTAGGTTACAGAGTGTTATTTTTGTGTACTTTTTCCCAAAAGGATTCCTCTGACATTCACAAGTCTAAGGAAAACTCCATCCGCCATGATTTGGACGCAGTTTCAGACTTCAGTGAGCTGCGTCTCTTAGGCGATCGGGCCCACATTACCCGTTGATGCGCTGTGGATGGGTCAGAAAATCTGTCAGGGAGAAAGCAGGAACGTGCGCAAGCCAAGTGCATTCAAAAAAAAAAAAAGTCTTACACAAGAGCGCGAGAATAAGGCCCTTAGTTGTTGTAGCAGAACAGCAACCTTTGTTTTGCTGGGTTCACTTTTTGTGTTTCCCATGTTATAGAAGACAAGTGTATGGACCCAATGTGATTGATGTGCCTGTCAAGTCTTACGTCCAACTTTTAATTGAGGAGGTGAGATGGATATTAACCTTCTTTGATATTTTCCTTGATATAAAAAATTTGATCCCTCGTATCTATATCTTTGATCATGGAGTTACAATTTGCCGATCAAAATATTGTCTTTGCCCGCAGGTCCTCAACCCCTTCTACTTTTTCCAGTTATTCAGCATGGTCCTGTGGACGGTTGATGAATATTACTACTACTCCACGAGTATATTTTTAATCTCTTTTTTCTCCATCGGTATCTCACTTTATGAGATCCGCAAGGTGACGCTTTCGTCTTGAGTTACCCTTGATTTTTGTGTGAATGTAAACAATATCTAAAAACAATAACTCTTTCTTGATTCCACAGCAAAGAGTCATTCTTCACAACATGGCACGCTTGGTCACCAACGTCACAGTCATAAGAAAGACCGGAGGTATTTTTTATTATTTTATTTCTTACATATTCTCCCAATTTGATGTAATGTAACATTTCTGGTCCTGTAACTCTATGTTGAGTCCTATGTACTGTCAATTATTTTTTGAAAATGGAATCAACCAGATATCCTGTCTCAGAGCAGGTGAATGTTAGTTCGGAGGAGCTGGTGCCTGGTGACTGCATATGTTTACCAAAGGATGGCCAACTGATGCCTTGTGACGCTGCCCTGCTGGCAGGAGAGTGTCTGGTCAATGAAGGCATGTTGACAGGTCAGCCATCTTAGAAGTTTGCAAATAGATCATTTATGCTTCCTGGGGCTGATCGCAAAACAATACCACATGAATCTGTCGATAGACTGTGTGTGTGTGTGTGTGTGTGTGTGACTTTACACACTGTAGACTTTAAGTGCAGTGCATTTGCACAACATACGGTATTGAGATTCAACTCAACAGCTGAATGGGGAGCACAGACCTCCACCACCTGCGGAAATTGGTAGCATCAAGTCGAGGGTTCTCAATGAAAAGTTGAAGTGCTCTTGTTCAGCAAAGATGTCTGAAAGATGACGTCCAGAATGTATATACCGCATTAATTATAATTCACCACCGATGTTTTGCCTTGAACAACTTAACTGTTTAATCAGCTAATATTCCAACACTACCTAGTGATTCTCACCAAATTGTGATGACAGTTTCTTCCATTTGCTCACCCTAAATTTATTCATTCAGAATATTTTGCAAAAATTGTCGGAGTCACCTTATTTTCAAATATATTTGATAGATTGGGTTTTTGACAATCATCAAATGTGTAATCTGCATACATGAAATAAAAGCAGAGAAAAGAGATCTCAATCATATATGTTTTTAAGATCTGATGCGGATGTGTTTTTAGATGTCATTAGGTTGTGCATGTCTATCTATTGATCTGTGGTATGTGTCTGTATGAAAATATGAGACATTTTCAACTATTCCCTGTGTCCAGGTGAGAGTGTCCCAGTGCTAAAAACTCCTCTGCTGAGTTTAGAGAAAAAATATATCTCAGACGTTGACCGTAAGCACACACTCTTCTGTGGAACGCAACTCATCCAGGCCAAAGGAGGGGGGTCTGGTGATGTTGGTGCTGTCGCCGTAGTCACAGGGACTGGTAAGTGAAAATGGGCATTGTTGCCGTTCGTGATGCCTGTAGGCGAGACTGAGATACATTGAGCACAGCCACCCCTTGCTCCTAAGAAAACATTTTTTTTAAATTGAGTATGTGACAGAATGTTTCGGGGGAAGAATTTATTTTGTGGACCGTGTGGATAATAAATTCAATATGGGAGCTATTGTGTACGTTGAGCAATATGGGGAGGCTCAATTTGAGCCGGTGACTGAACTTCCCCCATTGAATTTGTTTGGGGTGTGCATCCCTCCAGAAAAAAATTATACATGAGGTGCGATACGACTAAAGGACAATCTGTTTTCAAGTGGAACGAAATCTGTTAAGTTTCAGGAGTGTGTGTCTCTCAATTTAAAGACAAATTGATACATATCTGAACACATGGCGCGAGATACAATTGAGATGGTACAGTTTAAAGTCGAATAATTCCATTAGGTTAGAATGCACATTTTTAATGAATTTATAAGTGGTCATTAAAATGACATCTCCATACTTTAAAAATGATGACATTCATTTTGTGCACTAGCTACAAACTCAAATTAGCCGCGCCTCGTCAACACTCCCAAATGTATAGATAAGTGACACGTGTAGTATTATTGACAGTGATGATTTATCATATACCCAATATGTACGCTCTATGAAACAGTAGTTTTGTTTACAGAGTTATCAGGCCAAAACCTTTGGGCCCCTCTTCGCTGCACCGTGCAGAAAACAAGAATGTTGCAACCTGTCATTTTTGCTAGGCTGTTTTTTTTGGGGGGGGGGGGGATTGTTGCCGAAGAGATCTGAAAAGTTGCTAACTGTTGCGAAAATGTTTGCTAAGATGGCAACACTGCAGACACAAGTCGTAGCTCTTGTTTGCTACCTTGCTTGTACTCGCCTCCTGGGAAATGATTTCAAGAGAAGAGTGGGAACCCTGATTTCGTCAAATGCCCAATCCCGAGTTGCCTAGTGTGTGTAAAAGTAGTTCACGCAATAAATGTGTGTCATCTACAGGTTTTTTTACCGCCAAAGGTAACTTGGTCAGCTCCATTTTGTACCCGCAGCCCATCAACTTTCGCTTCTACCGAGATGCTGCGAAGTTCCTGGTCATCTTGGGATTTTTTGGTAAGTGCTTTTTACAGCAACATTGGGCTGTCTGTTGGTTTTTTGTATTCCACATGTAGGTTTTTTTTTTTTTCCTTTGTTTGTTTTTCCAATTGTGTCCTTGACATTTCAACTTGTGAACTTAGATAAGATAAGCGTTTACTGCTTTACCAATCACTGGTTGATGACCTGATTGATTTTTTTTTTTTTTTGTCCAAAAGTTATGTCCATATCATGTATTATTTCAGAAGTGTTATTCACATTTGAAATCCCTATTTTCCTTTCTTTTTTTTTTTGAACAGCTTTTATTGGGACCATGTACAGCTTTGTGATCCTCTCACATTATAATGTAAGTGTGCACGTGAACAGCCAGGAAAACAAATCCGGGAACCTCTAGACATTCCAACCAAATGCGTCTTTCTGTATGTGTCTAGATGAGCTGGTTTGAGTTGGTGGTTCGGGTTTTGGATATTGTCACCATTGTGGTGCCACCGGCCCTACCTACTGCCATCACCATCGGCACCATCTATGCCCAGCACAGACTGAAGAAGCAAGGCATATTCTGCATTAGTCCACCGCGCATCAATGTCTGCGGCAAGGTGTCGCTGTTTTGTTTTGACAAGGTGAGGAGCAGCGTGCTTGTGTATGATGCTGTCCAATAAACTACGCACAATGATAGTTCTTCAGATAATGGCTGGACCCCAATTAATCACTGTTTATTATTCACTTGAATGAATAAAGTGAGCACCCCAGATGGACTCTCACTTCCACTTTGTATTCTCCAGACAGGAACTCTGACAGAGGAGGGGCTGGACGTGTGGGGAGTAGTGGAGGGGGGATCTGCCGGTTTTTCAGATGTGGTCTCTGACCCGAGTCTACTCCCGCCAGGGCCAATGATCTCATGCCTGGCCTGCTGTCACACTCTGGTCCTTCTGCAAGGGCAACCCATTGGAGACCCATTGGAGCTCAAAATGTTTAAATCCACCGGTTGGGTATGAGCCAAAAATGATGACCATTTCTTTCACATGATTTCAACATGATGCTTACAATTTCTATGAGGCAACTGACAGTGTTGAATGTACGAAGAGGAATTTTTGTCTTTATTTATAATCTGAGACCTCTACTGAAACACAATTCTGTGTTTGGTTCCAGATATTTCAAGAATCAGGGGAAGATGGTGGTGCACTGGATGCCGAGTTTGGAGGGCAAAGAGTATTAGCGGTAATGAGACGTCCTCCACGGCTGCTTCCTTTTCATGCGACTGTAAGTGTCCCGTCTCCCACTCACTATGTATTATTTCATTAGAACGTTACCTTCATAATCAGGGAAGCATGTACTGTTGTGAAATGAGCATATCTCATTGGTGTTTTCACAAAAACAAGTTTAATTGATTGAAAGAAGCGATGAATCGATTCACATGTTTCCACTCTTTCAGAACTTTGAGCTTTTCATGTTTCTTTCAGTCCACAAGTGAGCCTGTGGCAATTGTTCAGCGGTTTCCCTTCTCCTCGGCCCTGCAGAGGATGAGTGTGGTGACGGTGGTCTGCGGGGGGCGCTCTGCTCTGGCGTTCATGAAAGGCTCTCCCGAGATGGTGGCAAGCCTCTGCCGACAAGAAACGGGTCAGACATTGGTGATATGCTTGATTTTTGATATGCCATAAAGTGGTTCCCGGGCACTGCTCAATTGGTCCGAAAACTATTATTGTACAACAAATAATGTTCATCTGTCTATGCCAGTGACAGACAGACAGACAGACACTCGATGGCAGAAGCTACAACTACAACCCGTGTTACCACCTGTTGTAATTCAAACATTGGAAGGCTTTTTTCAATTTTTTAAATTTCTGCATAAACTTAAATTAAAACACTAGAATCTGCTTAAACTAATACCACACAAACCAGTCCATGTTTACTTTTTCCTCACTATCATGTGAATGTTTGTTATGCTCTATGAATATATAAAACCAAGTAATTGTGGGGCATTTGACATTTGTAAAGACTTGTAGCATCTTACCCAATTTTTTTAAAACGTGAAAGACCCAACGCATGGCATGAAAAAAAACCTATAAGTCTATGCTAATTGCTATTGAAATGTATTGCCGAGGTGCCCGATCCTACCTCTCATCTATCATCCCTCCCCACTTTGTGTCTGTACTTGTGACCAGTAAACAGTGACACAAAAAAAGAGGCAGAAAAATGTCAGCTTTTACAGGCAGTGTAAAAGGGGCTTTGAAACCTGGCCGTGACACCTGTTAGAGAGAAAATAGAAAAACAAATGCCGAGTATTTGCCCAGTTAAAAGATGTTCCCCTTATATCAGGGGTGTCAAACTCATTTTTTGTCACGGGCCGCTTCGGAGGTACGCTTTCCTTGGAGGGGCGATGTAAAATCGCAACGTTATTTATTACCCATGACAATTTGACATTTCGGTACAGATTTCAGCAAGGATCATGAAAGTTGACACACATGGTTTGCTCCCGCGGGCCACATAAAATGACATGACGGGCCTGATCTGGCCCCCGGGCTTTGACTTTGACACCTGTGCCTTATACAGTGTTTTTTAAAGTACCGTTGGCTGTCATTTTTTTCATGAATTGGAACATTGTCCATACTAGATGATATATCAGTACTGTTTATTGTATATGTTAAATTGCTCCATGTACAGCACTTGGTATGCAGCGATGGCTGTTTGAAAGTGCTCTATAAATACAGTTGACTTGACTTGAATAAGATGCATTCTTTATGACAGTGCCGCCGGAGTTTTCAAAGAAACTAAGCAGCTTTTCCAGTGAAGGTCTCCGAGTTCTTGCTCTTAGTTATAAACCAATGGACACAAGCACTGATCTAAGCACCGCTGAACGGTGAGATTCCTGTCTTGGTCAGTCACATAATTTTGTTTGATGTCAAAGCTGAAATGGATCTCAAAAGCGCAAACTGTCTGTTGGCATATTTCTCTACAGAGGGGAAGTAGAGAAAGACATGCACTTCTTGGGCCTGCTGATGATGAAGAACCTGGTGAAACCGGAGAGTGCCGAGGTCATCCGCACATTGAGGCTGGCGAAGCTCCGAACTGTCATGGTCACAGGTGGGAGTCGCTTGTCAACAATGAGGTCCTCCTCCATTGACTTTCTGAACATTTGGTCATATGTTATTCATAAAATGTTCAAAAATGATCAATCTTTTCTCTCACAGGTGACAACATTCGAACGGCAGTCAGCGTTGCCCAAAGGTGCGGAATGATGAGGGCCGATGAGGGGCTCATTTTTGTCGAAGCCACCGCCTGCACTGCTCAAACCGCACCCACCCTGAGGTTCACCGTAGAAGATAGCGAGGGCACATTTGTCACAGCCCAGGTAAGTCCCATCAAACATCACTCAAGAGCACTTTGTGTGGTCAATTTAGAACATTGCCCACCTCTGACTTGCAGCCTGCGACCCTACTTAGCACAGGTCGAAAAGGAAGCCATCCACTCGCACACTTGCACCAGGGATCGGTTTTGCGCAAGAATGTTTTTGATTGGATTGTCTCGCCAGTTGTCCTCCTGCGACACATTCGGCCACCATCTCATTGCAAATGGAGCCGTTAGTGGGAAGCCAATTTATGCCCTTGTTAAACCACACAACTTTTTTTTGTCATTCACGACGGTCACGTTGTCAGACTGCCAGATAAATATCATTCTGCATCTTAGAACGGGCGAGATGTCACACTACACGTCTTTCACCGACCAGATCCTGCCCAGTCGTTGCGTGCTTCCGTTAAGATTCATCCCATCGGTGTGGCAGGGCCGATGCGGAGGCGGAACAAGCAGCTGTCAAACTCATGTCAACGGAGGCATTATCTGCATGTGTTTTGTTTCGGTGCTCAGAAAAGACAAAAAAGTAAAAAAAAAATACAAAAAGAATAAGGACCCATACCTGGATGGTGGGGAGAGGGCGGTATGGACTGTCTATTCTCCAAAAAGAACTTGAGGTTACAAATTTGCTTAATGACACCATGTATGCTAATCAGCTGCTAGCTGTGCAGTTAGCAAATGTAGTATGAGTTGAAATGGTAGCTACTGTTCAATATGTCCCCTTATGTTCTAGTCACTTTTTAAATGCACAGAGAGAGAGAGAGAGAGACTGACTCCTCTCCGTATTGCAGAGGTTTGTACTGATTTTTAGCCTTAGGCCTTCCGTGAATTTATGAGGGATGGAAATCTCACCGGTTGTGAGTTTTACATGCAGGCTGACAGAAACGCAAGAATGTGGAGTTCGTTAATGAAAAACCTCAAGATTATTTTGAAGCATTCATATAAAATAAATACAAAATTGCAGTTACATGCAGTTGTTTTCTTTCCTCTACCAGGGAGATTTTGGTTATCACTTGGCTATTAGTGGCAGTTCATTTGCTGCCCTATGCAACCACTTCCCTGAGCATCTTCCAAAGGTAATGAAAAGACGTACTCCGCTTTTCCCTGCTGTAAAACTATGAAAAGTAAGTTCTGTCCTTTTACTGTAGTTTGATCTTGTCATGGTGTCATTGCGCAGGTTTTGATGCGAGCAACAGTTTTTGCACGGATGGCTCCTGACCAGAAAACACAACTGGTGAAAGAGTTCCAGAAATTGAAGTGAGCGCACACAGGAAGGAACTAAAAACATGCACATCATTTTCAGCGTTAGGAGGTTGTATTTAATCAAATCAAAGCAAGTTCAATCAAAAACATCTCAACAGTTCCAGTTATAATTTAACACCGCAAGTTCAGCAAAGTACTAATTTCATTTTTTTACAACATGTAAAATGTCTTGAAACCAACAAAACTTTCTACCGTCCTGTTTCTTTATGACAGCTACCGGGTGGGCATGTGTGGAGATGGTGCCAACGACTGCGGCGCCTTGAGAGCCGCTGACGCTGGGGTCTCTTTGTCGGAGGCGGAGGCCTCCATCGCTTCACCTTTCACCTCCAAGACTGAAAATATCAGCTGTGTGCCATTGCTCATTAGGTGAGCAATCGTGGTGATGCAATGTGACCAGGTGTGGTGGCATCATGGTGGGGTAGCGCTTAGCAAATCAGGAGATCGAGGTTCCAATCTCTGCTGGGACGTCTGCGTGTGCGTGCGTGTGTGTTGTCTCAAATCATACCACCTGCCGTCCACAATTCAACAACATGAATTTTAGCCTCAAAATTGTCTTGTTGGTGTCAGTCACTGTTTTGAATGGTCATTTGTCTGTATGTACCTTGCTCTTGACTGCCGACCAGTCCAGGGTGTATCCTGCTTCTTGCCTAAAATCAGCTCAGATACTCCACTCAACTGTATAGAGTACTTCAAAACAACAAGTGCTGTACATGGAGCAAAAATAATGAGACTCCAACTCACCTGTGACCCGAAGGAAAATGGATGGATGGGTGGATGGGTGGGCTAGTCAAATTACAAACTCTGGAATTTGCCCAAAATGGCTGTTTCAAACCAAAATGGCTGACTTCTTTTTCAGCTTTGGACAATTTTTGTGTGTCCTGCTGTGGTGGACACATCCACCCAAATTCACGTCAGTTGGTGAAACTTGTGATGGGGGTAATTTATTTATTTTAAGTTTCCAGGAGGCGCAACTGACTGAGTTTTGGACGTACCCCTAAAATTCATTCTGGTGGTTTTTTGTTTTGGTTTTTTTGGCGTAGTGTCCATGACGTCTGACTTGTTCTTGTCTCCATAGAGAAGGTCGATGTTCTCTGGTTACCGCATTCAGCCTCTTCAGATACATGGCCGTGTATAGCATGATTCAGTTCTGCTCTGTGCTCATCCTATACACAGTGAGTCCACCAGCTAACACAAATAACACAGAGGATAATCCTGTATCGTTTTAACGGGCTGAAAACGTGTCCAGGTGAGCACCAATCTGGGTGACCTGCAGTTCTTCTTCTCCGATGTCGTGCTGGTGACCCTGCTGGCTATCGTGATGGGGAAGGGCGGCCCCAGTGAGAAACTGAGCCCGTGCCGGCCACCGGCCAATCTGTTCGCCTTGCCCGTTTTAGGCAGCCTGTTCATCCACATATCCGTGATCATCTTGGGTCAGATGGTTGCGCTCTTCATCACCAAATCACAGGATTGGTCAGTCCATATTCAACATGTGTGCGCTTGCGTGCCAATATTTGAGTAATGTTTAGATTATAATATGGAGTGTTCATTTGCTACAAATGGACGTGCGCTAACATTAGCATTAGCGGACGCTTGTTATACCTCATTAAATTTGCCGTCTACTTGTGTGGTGTATTTGATAAGCAGATTAGCATCCAAGGTTTAGCCACCGTATGCACCCATACAGCAACAATTACGTTTTTCCGACTTTTATTCTCAATTTTGATTCTTATCCCTGATTCGCTTAGCAATGAATTAATCAATAATCACTCCCGTGCCTGATGATGATTTGCTTCTCCACCAGGTATATTCCCCTCAATTCCACGATTTTTGGGACTGCCAACTTACCCAACATGGAGAACACCAGCATCTTTTCCTTGTCTGGTTTCCAGTACATCTTCATGGCCGTGGTGGTCACTAAGGGTCACCCTCACAAGAAACTTCTCTACCACAATTGTAAGCGATGCTGACACTTTGACCGCTATTGCTTCTTGCTTTAAAAGCCATCATGACCGAGTCGAGTTTTTGACAGATGTTTGCCCTTATTTTCCTTGCAGTGATTTTCCTGTGTTTACTCTTCGTTCAGTTTGCCGTGATGACTTGTCTAGTGTTGTATCCAGGACCTTTCTTCATAAAGATAATGCAGCTTTATGACTTCACTGACTTGAATTTCAAGATGCTGCATGTCGCTCTGGCTGCTCTCAATTTCCTCATTTGTTTTGTAGTGGAGGTGAGTGTGAACAGGAATGTGGAAGCATTGCTATTCTTCAACGTTTTCTTTTCACATTAAGAAACTCTGCATCTATACAGACTGTGTAGTAAGGAAACTGGATTCTTAAGCTTAATGCAAAAGGATAGAAAGAAACCGCTCCTTTGTTGTGCCAGGTGTTTATACAAGGGAGTGTCTTAAACTTAGTGGAGCTCATTGAAATTAAACTGTTTACATGCTGAACCTCTAAGCATTTCTGAGTATTTAAAATGTTTCCAAAACTTTGGTTTGCAAAACCAGTTGTAACTCATCTCACATTACCCTAAAAAATAAACGACTTATGTCTTCTGATCATTTGCTATTGAGAAATATACAAGCATTTTGCCTTTGCGACACATCAAAATAGCTACTGTGAATTAGTAACAAGGCATCTGTCGTTTGCTCTCTTGAGATTTTTAACTGCCACTCAGCAGAGCAAAAACATACATATCGTCTCCACGAGCCCCGGCACTCCCCTGACATAAAGAAGTTTATTTTAGCTGAAATGTATCACTTTAACATATTTCTATGACACTAATTGCTATTTTCCTATTAGACAAGGCTGTGATGCCATCTTGTGGCATTCACATTTACACAAAAATGTGAATTAGTTTTCCAGCAATTTGCTTTGCATCTGTTCCACAGAAGGGGAAAAAAAAACCCCAAGGGGTTAATTTGTGAATTGCAAACTAACAAAATCTGCATGTTCACTATAATACAGTGGCTGCTTATCATCTTACAATGAAGATGATTCTTCTATTGATTTTTAACTCATCATATTTGAATGTGACTGACAAAATATGCTCGTTGTCTTCTTTTTGTTTTGCAGATGCTGATTGATGTTGGTGCCCTAAAGTATCTTTGCTGCCTCTGCCCAAAGCGTTCATCCAAGAAAAAGTTCAAACACCTCAATTCTCTCCTTTGTGACCCCTCCGTCTCATCATGGCCGCCCCTGAACCAAACACTGTATTCCTCGGAGTACACAGCCATCGGCATAAATTAGCGTCTCATTCCCGACATACAAACACTGTCAACAAAAGTCTAATAAAGTGATTGTTTTATGACATGACTGAGGCCTGTGTTTATTTTTTGCGGACGTTAATGAAGCACATCTTGCAAGGGGACGGGGGGGGGGGGGGTTTGGTAAGTCATTTTATTAAATCTGTTTATTTACAGTCTGCACTTTCGCTAGGCGTTCCTTAGGCTGTTTTCGCTCACATTCTCCACTTGCACCCCCAGGAAGTAAAAAAAAGATACAGGCGGAATTTCCATCAATGGCTTGTACCACAAAATATGGCTTTCTCGAAGTCTACGTGACAAAAAAAAAAAAAAAAAAAACTGAAACGCGGGTGGGGTAAACAACATGAAACATCATTTCTGGGCTAACTGGTGACTTGCTTTCTGCTCTCTGGATCATGTTCGAATCATATATCCTCCTCATTCATAGCAGTGTCAGAATTCCAGCAGTGACCTTTTGCACAAGGAGTCAAACATTTCAAACGGACAACAGCCACCATGTTGGCATAAGTTCATGAAAAAGAAAAAAAAAATAGGAAACAAAATCCTTTTTAATTGATTCATTCTGTAAGCATTTGAAAGAGTTCACTTCCTACGTGTTGCGCTGGAGAAGACATGGCCAAGCTTGCTAAGAGGAAAGGAAACTCATGCTTTATGTACAAAGTATGCTGGGTAACCTGATTCCCATCTTTGTTCTTGGGTTAAAATACTTCTGGCGTTACTGCCGTCTGGTATATTTAAAAGGCAGAAAAGCTTTAAAAAGGTCAACGCCAAGCCCGCTTACTTTACTCAAGGCGCTTACATTTAAAACAGAACGACGTGATAAACTGTGGAGAAAGGCCGGCAACGCAAAAACAAAATCAAGCAGAAATAAAATGGTTCAAAATAAATGGCAACATGCTGGTAAGGGGCGCACTGATAAAGCCACGCTGCGACACCATGAGATGATCAATTTTGCATCCCCAAAACAATGGCTATATTTCACGTGGTTTATGTATCTCGAGGGCTATGCTGGCAAGTCCTCTTTACAAATGATTTATGTAAAAACGACCGAGCAGAGAAACCGTTGTAATAATCCCAAATCTGAGGGAAAAAAGCAAAAGGTAAAAAGTTGGTGAGCCCAACGTGAAAGATTAAAAAATGACAACTATAAAGTGACGTCTTGACTATTATTGCTGGGGGATGGCCATCACCTCACTGCAGCTCCTCTTTGCTAGTCTTTGCTTGGAGAGGAGGAGTGAGGCGTTCCTTTTAAAGGGATCGTCACAGTGAGTCCAGGTGTTCATTGTCACAGTGTCGAGATGGAAGGAGGGAGGGAGGGCCTGGGGGAGGGCAAATGCTCTTCCTGTAGAGGAAGTGGGAAGAAAGTTTGGGGGAATGTAGTGCTTCATGTCTGCCCCCCTCCCACCCCCCCAAAAAAGGCTCGCTCTCCTTACGGTGGCCCCTAGGTCCAATTTATCTGTGCTGTCGGAAACCTTGGGTGCCGTCGGGGCTGTTTGGCTGTCGGATCGTGTGATTGTTGGATCTGGTGTCCTCTGAAGGCAACGTAGAGTTGATGCGACCGGTCCTGGAAGAAAAACAGGAGGTAAACGTTTCCATGTTTGGTTCAGCATATTGTGGGAGTAGCGATTGTAAATGGCACGAGTAGGCCAGAAAGTGGTTGCCAACCATTTTCACTCCAAAGCCCAATTTTGGAATTCATTTTCACCCATAGTCAGCAGATTGAAGTTGTTAAATAACTTCAATTATTATATTAATCTTGTTGTGGTCAACATAAGTCTTTGCAGTAGAGCAAGACATCAAGAGATTAGTGTCTAAACAAGATTTACCTGTCTGAGGCGTTCTTATCCTGGGCCGTCTCCTCCGGACAGGCGCTCCCCAAAATTCTCTTGCGAGCCTCAGCATACTCCGCCTCGCGCTGTGCCAGGGACTTGACCTGGGGTGTGGGCCTGTTCTGGTTCAAAGGGGAACCCAGGGACCCGTTGTTCGCAGGCCGCTTCAAGATGCGAATCTGAGGTGGTGGCGCTGCCGGTAGACAGTCATCTTGGATCACCATGGCTGTCTTCAGTGGCGAGTGCGAAGAACAATGGTGGTTACTTGACTCTCTGGAAACGGCAACGGGCAAGGTAAAACTAATGAGGAATGTGGTCTTCATAAGGCATGTTAAGAAAAGACAACTCTTTTATGATCTCCAGCAGGGGAATCCAGGTCTTACAGCAGCGCACAGTCAAGTATTTTTAATTGTGACAATAAACAAATGTGTTTTGACTAGTGGGGCAACATAAAACATTACTGCAAGGAAAACTTACAACAAGCAAGGAACAAATGGACAGATTTTTGTGAAAAATAAAACTAGAGATTTTATTTTAAGGGCACATCTCCGGGCCCTGCCAAGATACACTTTAAGAAATGGCAGGACATGATATTTATGTCACTTTAAAACAACCTCAACAAATAAATGCAGTTTTATCGTCTTACTTTTCTCTTTGGCTGATTCTTAGTTTCTCCTCTAACCGCTTTTCCATTTCCTGCGGAAGGGAAATGCAAACATTAATTCATATAAACAAATTAGTCCAATGCGGACTTTGATGGCAGGGAGAAAAGAAATTAAGTTAGTGTGTGAAGGATAGAGACCAAGTCCTGGAGTGGAAGGAAAACAGGGTTGAGTTACAAGCTATTTATACATTACACGGGGGCAGCTGTCAAGTCACGGTATGAAAGCGGTCAGCTCGCTAACATTAGCCACAATATGCCGTCATTAGGGAGGGAGCTGTTATTTTCTTCAACGACAATTAGGATATGTGAGGAATTCTGACGTGAAGCACAGCGCCGTTGGCTGGCTAGCCACTTCCGACAAACAGCGCCTTCTCGGACCGCGGTGGTGACGTCATCGGCTGGCGCTAAGCTAACTTTGCCTGCAACTTGATCACTCGACATTGTCGTTAAATGGGCTAACTTGGCTACTTCCTAAACAGTTTGCCGGCAGAACACTGTCTCCACTCTCCGCCGTCAAACTTGTGAAATTGAGCTATTTGAAAATGAACTTAAAAAAGACAGGCCGTTAATACCAACATATTGAATTAGCAATCGTGAAAAGTTGGAACCCGCGCTGAACAAATCGGAGCTAAACGGCCCATTGAGTGTGCGGTGCGTCGACATCGTATTAATTATAATTATGAAGCCTTCGTTCTGTGCGTGTACAACAAATGCGTGAGTAGAATTAGAAGCGGTATCTGTCAGAAGCGCAGCCAGAAAGTAAGCCGGAAGCCAGTTGAACCGTAACACTGACACGAGCCGGTTCCATGCCAGCCACAGCAGCGTTAGCTAAAGTGAAAAAAAAAACTGAAACTTTGTCACCGGAACAGGCCAACACGATAAACGGGCCGCTTGGAGATTAGGTACTAACTAGT
Organism: Hippocampus kuda; assembly: GCA_901007745.1. Lineage (NCBI taxonomy): Eukaryota > Metazoa > Chordata > Actinopteri > Syngnathiformes > Syngnathidae > Hippocampus > Hippocampus kuda. The sequence goes on along the minus strand of CAAKHF010017628.1, from coordinate 54,898 downwards.
TCTTACAGAATAACGCACTCGCTTATCGAGCTCACTTTGATTCAGCCGAGCTAACTCGTGAGTCGCTTGGCTTTAGCTCGCTAACTTTGCCGATGCTAACGCGCTAGCAAGAGCCACATTGTTGGCCCGCGGCACTCGGGAAACACAACAAGCTTTCCAACAATGTCCCGCGACGACGCCGAATTCAAGTCACTACCAACTCGGTGGCGAACAAATTAATGTCAGTCTGGTGTTGCTTTACCCCGTTATCAGCCGCTTCCTCCCAACTTTCCGTGACCTCCTCATCCATGTTTCATCGTGTTGGTGGAGACACGCTGCTCGGCGGCTGCTGCACAGCCGGGTCCGCCTCTCTGCCCTCAGGCACGTCACTGTGACGGCTTCCCCCGCGGCACGGTGAAGCACCCCACTCCACTCGACTCCACTGCGGATGAAGCAATACGTACGGTGGTCTTCCGTTTACGATGGTAACGCAGAGGTTTCGAGGTTAGGAAGTGCGCATAACCGCGCAACCAGGGGCGTTTCTACACCGCTGGCGTGGGGCGCCGTGGAGCCAATGTGAATGGGAAAATTGGTTTTGATTCAATCAAATCGAATCCTAACATGTACTGTCTTTGAAACGTATCACAATGCATGTATCCAGATATCAATTGAATCGTTGAAGTTCGAAATAGTTTGGGGTTTGGAGCGCTACCACATCTTACACATTAATAAATATGACAAAAGATTCAGCTATACATTATCGAATCATAATCCCACTGAAATTAACCAAATGGAATCGTTCCACTTGAAAATGTACCATTCTTGATTCGTATCATACCCTATATATTTCTATGTGTGGAATCGTATTTTATTGGAGAGATTCACAACCTTTAAGAAACGACTTTAAAAAAAAACAATGAAATGTGCTAAATCTTAGTAAACAAGCAAAAAAAGGCATGGAAGGCAATAGATAACATTACTTACATCTGAGTGAAGCTTTTTCTGCTTCTCTTCCCACTAAGGTGGACACGTTCTACTCTGCCGCTCACCCGCACTTATCTCTCTCCCTGCCTGCTGACTTGGTCTTGAATACAGACTTCTATCTTTCAACTAGCATCCCAGCCTTCCGCTGTATCTTCTCCCGAATATCAAACCACGAAATTGGTCAACTGGTCTCTCGACACAATCAACAACATTTTCTCAACTAGAAGAGCAGACAAGGGGAGAACCTGTTTTTTTTCCGGATGGTACATTAGCTGCTGGGTATATGTTGGATTCCTGGAACAAGTGGAAGAAGATGTGGAAGATGCATACATTAATGGAATTCCTGATGCTGTTTGGAGCTGGCGGGTTCATGATTCATCGCAAAATTTCAGAAGATGGGAGCGGCTTTATTAGAAATGAGCAAGCTGCCGGTGATGTTTGGTGCGCTGCGACAAGCTATCAACACTCAAACTCAGGCGATGAGTGAGCTCAATCACAGGTTGGATATGACTTCAGAGACATTTCGCCTATCGTTTACCAACATGGAGAAGTTGGTGTCTCATCTCCAAGAATCGCTCACCAATTCATCCAACTGATGTCCATTCAGAGCTGTAGGAAAAAGACTCAAGGGTGACTGAAATCCTCCTTGTCCCCTACTTAGTGTTTGTGATTAGGCGATTCGAGGCTGCGTCCATGACGACAAGACAATATGTTTTGGTGTGCCAGATAGGACAGAGGACACAGACTTGCACTTACACTATCTTGAGCATGCAACGCTTACACAACCCCATTATCACTGCCTTTTCGTTGCGCCCCATTAGCAATCAGCACCTCTCACCAAATGTCAATAGGCTCTAGTTTACCCACGATTATAATGAAGACAGGCACTTTAGAGCACAGATGGATTTAAATATCGTTTATTTTGTCAAACAGGTACAATTCAATATAATCAATTGTTCAACTTAACTGGTAGCTATTTTTGCTGCAGACTATAAAATCACTAAACATGATCAATTCAGAGTAACAAATCAATGAGATATATAGCAGCGAGTCAACCTGTGTGGTGTATTGCAACCTATGAGGGTAGGTCAAATAAAAGAAAGCAATAGGGACCCCCCCACCCCACCCCTGCCCTTCCCTGTGTCTGACAATGCATTCCGGTATGTCATTCCAAGTGTTTGAAAATGAGAGCATGGGCTTATATGTGTGAAGTGTCACGTTCCTTCACCACAACACCGATGGTGCTCTTAATGTTCTTTAGTTTGTCACTGTCAAAGCTGACCAGCAGCTTGCTGGGGCCAGCCATGGTCGGAGTAAACACGGCGGTGACCATGGCTTCCTGTTTGGGTCCCACACGCCCAATCCTGGAAGAAGAACACAAGTAGAAGAATTATTAAATTAATTCCACACATTTTCCGAATGAAGATAAGAATATGGAACTTAATTCCCGCTGACTTTGCATGTAAGGTGGTCTCCGTCCTATACTGGTCAGTGGTCAATCAAAAGTCACTTCAAGTCACAAACTAATTCACGCCTATGGGCAATTTAGAGTCTTCACTAAACCTAACGTGCACGTTTTTGGAATGCAGGAGCAAGGAGAACATGCAAAATCCACACAGGCCCAAATCCAAGAGTCAATGATAGATGTGTCAGCCAGCCTTATTATGTGGGCGGGGTCAAATGCTGTTGTTCTTTAGTCCATGCACTGATTTCACTTTTCAATGAACTTAACATGCATGTTGTCAAGAAGAAAGCGCCAATAGCCTACATACTTGAGTGTTATGGGTTTGCCATCGATGAGGCCAGCCCCCGCGACAGTGAAGCTGCAATCCAGGAGCGCCTCGGGCAACGGGTTTAGCATGGTCAGCCTCACCAACACTGGCCGCATCACCTTGGCTTCTCCTAGCATCTGTACAAACACATTTAATGAAAGGCTAGTGCAGCAGTAAATAAATGGGGAATTACGACATTCTCCAGCCTCTGGAAGGCTCAGATAACACCACAAGAGAAGTAGCTAGATTTAATGCCTGTCACTTTTTTTTTTAAGTTTGCTATAAATGTTGGAAATGTTGCTAAATATAGTAACAAGGTTGCTCCGTTGGCTAAACGGCAAAGCAAATATCTTAACAAAAGTCATATTCGGCAGCTGCATGAGATGGAACCCCCCCACCCCCTCCCCTCCTAAAACTGACTGATATGAACCAGAATCTGACAAGTAGATATTAAGTCTGTAATTATTCTTTATCCTTTACATTTTGAGAGGAGAATATCAGAGACCTTTTATGATGACACATGGAAACTGGTTTAAAATGTAAAAAAAATTTGCAGAATATGTCCCATATCAGATTTCAATACCATACCTTGATTTCGACATTTGGCTCGTCAAGCACTATAGTCTTCTCGGCCTTGTGGTAGTCGACGGTTTGCTTGTCGATAGTGATGGCTGACAGCTGAATGAGTCGATCGGACGTGATCACCGGTCCGTAAGTGCCATATTCCAATTTAAGGTACAGTCGTCTCTCTTAAAAAAATAATCAGTCAACTCCTCATTCATGAATCTACTGTAAATTCTATTACAGATGATGACATTTTATTTGATTTTTAATTTCTAAACATTTTTAATGGGATAGTAGAATCTCTCTGAATGTTCGGAAGTCCTTTTTTTAATGCAAGTAAAATCTAATTTGAATGACTGGGCAACCAATGAGCTGTTTTGTACGATGCGTGTCTATTTTGGTGAGTTGAGGAGGTTCTCACCTTCTCCAGCGGGCACCTCCAGTCTGTCTGAGGTGAATCCACAGCTCTTTCCTCGCCCGCCGTTGTAACCCACAGCTTTGGCAAAGAAGAGGAGTGTACACGTCTTTGTCACCATGCAGTTATTGGTGACGACTGCGTACACCTCAAAGTCTGAACCCACGATCATATTTTCTGCCAGCTTGATCTTCAGTAAAAAGGACAACAATTATTTAGTTTGGGTCATCGTTAGAACAAGGACAATAATGCATTGCTCTTATTCAGATACTGCCATAAAGTTGTTGGTTTTTATTTGGTGTGTTAGTTATAATGCCAAATCAATTTTGAACGTATTTATGTCAGCCAGTTCTGTGTAATTGTATTTTGTTAAACACAAAAAAATTAAATTAATTGTGGATCAATTTAACAAATGAAAAAGGGTTAGCCTTAGGGGTGAAGGTTAGGATTAGGGCTAGGGAGTTGGGGTTAGGATTTGGGGGGTTAGGGTTAGAGTTAGGGTCAGGGGGTTAGGGTTTTGGGTTTGGGTTAATGGGTTAGAGTTAGGGGTTAGGGTTTTGGTTTGGGTTTAGGTTTAAGAGTTAGGGATCAGTGTAAGGGGGTTAATGTTGGGGTTAGGGGTTATGGTTAGGGTAAGGTTTGGGGTTTGGGTTAGGGTTACGTTAGTGTTAGAGTTACGGGGTTAGGATTAGGGTTGGGGTGAGTGGTTAGGGTTAGGGGTTAAGGCGGTTAGGGTTAGGGTCGGTGTATGCGCTGGACTGGTTGGAACACTATCACAGGGCACATCCAGACAAACAGCCAGTCACACTCGCATTCACACTATTGGAATTTACATAACGTCATAGAGACGGCCGGAGATTCACCCCTAAAACTCAGAATTGTGAGGCAGATGTGCTAACCACTTGTCCACCGTTAGACCAAATGAGCCAATTACAATTCAAGTTGAATTCTAGTTTGGTGAACCTTGAGATGGAGGCCCGGAGCCTCTCCTCGTTGTTGTAGCTTGTTGTGGTGCTGGGCCTTCTTGTACACTTCCCGCTCCTCCTTGGAACCTGAAGCATCAAGTGACAGAATTTGAAGTTGACAAAGTTGCTGCTCTTTAATGCACACTGAAGAAAATGCACAAGACGTGTGTTTACCTTCAGGATACTTGTACTCGTCTGTGATGTCCTGTCTCTCATCTGAAGCGACAGCTTTGGTGCTGATGAAGCGTCCGACGGATTTCGTGGATCCGCTGAACTTGACAAGCTCTCCGTTCGACAGGTGCACCAAGTCCACCACGTCGGCATTGACCTAATGCAACACAGAGCTACCGTATGTCATCAGTCTCTCTCCGAACCCAAACCGCTGCTACTCTTGTTTCGTAGGTGGGGTTTATACAAATTGCATCAACTTGTTTGAGTTTGGTTGATTTCTATGTTTAACAAGTATTTTAGTTCTTTCTAATTGTCATCACCATCAAACTCACCTCAGCAAAAATAAAAGGGGCATCATATTTTTTGGTGAGCTCTCCTTCCTTAATGGCCCTCAGTGCAGCCGGTCCACAACAATAAACACCTGACAATATACGGAAGCGGATCTCAGAGGGATTCATTCCAACAGTTTTGTATTCGTGTTTCAATGAAGGCTTACGCTACAATCAAAATGGTGTCAAATGAATACGTTGCTGATGTCATTAAAATCAAAAGAATATAATATTTGTCAAGGCTGAATTTTTGCTACAGCTCTTGCATCGGATGTCATCCGATTGTATAAGTGTACCTCACATTGCGGCCATCGGGGTGTATATGAAAACTCGAGCTCACCGTCACTCTTCTCCTGTGGTGTTGGATCGCTAGTTTGCCAACCGTCAAACTCCTTGCCCAAATCTGGACGGGTCATCCAGCTGTCCACCCAAACATGGAAGTTCCTGCCAAGAGGAGATGAAGATGAAGCTTCAAAATGATGATGATGACGATGATGATGATGATCACCATCACCGTGACTGGCTGTACTGTTTCTCACCAGACCGAGTCCCCTTCAGAAATCCTTTCCCCATCTTCATTGTAATGGTTTTCTATGATGAGGTTGGCGTTACTGTCATGGGCCGAACCAAAGTTGGTGACCACCCGACATGGGATACCCAGGGCGCGGGACACTGGAGGAAGCAGGTAAACATTGGATACAAGTATGTGTGTGTGTGTGTGTGTGTGTGTGTGTGCATACACTACCAATTCAAATGTCAAAGAAAGACATGCTTTTCGTTTTGTGCTCTGTAATAGGAATAATGTGATTTCATATACAAAGTAGTAAGTCTCTTACCTCTGAAAAAATAAGATTAAAAAAAAAGTGTTGTCTGTCCAATTATTGAAATGTGCTTTTGACATTTTTATTTTTGTCTTAAATTCATGAGCGGTGAGCTCAAGCCGAACCCAGCTGACTCCGTGCAAGACGTGGGGGGGGGATGCCCTATTCTGACATATTTACTATTTTTATTTCTTTATTTTTCCTCATTACGCTGTTCATTTTCAGTGATTATTGATTTTTTTTCCCCTTTTTTTGGCGGGGTGTACCCCGTGTCTTGCTGGGATGGGCTCTTGCTACCTGTGATCTTAAAAGTTAGCAGCGATTTAAAAAAAAACAAAACAAACATGATCTTATATGTGAAAATTGTCTGTATGACCTGACCCTTGGAATATTATTAAAATATATTTTTTTTTGGGGGGGAACACTGTTTTCCAGAAAATTCTACTCAGAAATGGCTTTATGTCTCCCAAAATAATTTTTGATATTGATTTAAACAATGTATAGTCTTGTCTAGCACATCAGGTTTTGGAGATATTTTTCCTCTTTTTTTTTTTTTTCTTTTTATAAGTTTGACCTACAAAAGCGTAAAGGGACCACACAAATTGTACAGAAATGCCTTTTCTCCATGACTGTGCAATCATTCTTTCAAATAACCGTCAAAGAGGGATGAACAGTCAAGAAAATGATTTTGCAAAGTTTGACTCAGCCTCTACCTGTACAGCCAACAGCGGCGAACACCCAACACTGTCCATAGCGGACGGGGCCACTCTCCGCCCACTGGCGCAGGATGTCCCCGGTACCGACCCACCGACCGGGATGAACGCCTCCAGTAAAGTCATACCACTCTCCCACCAGGACCCCTTTGTCGTCATTACTGTTGATCTGAGGCAACAAACGCGGAAATAGTGAATGTGACTGTAAAGGCTTATTGGCTTACATGTGGCCTAAGATTGACCTTCCGCCATGTGCCCCGCCTCTCGCCAAAGTCACCCGGGAGAGGCATCCAGTTAACCTGCAACCCTAATGAGGACAGACAAGGATGAATGGATTTTTATTTCATTTTTTTATATAGGCCAAAGATGAACTAAATCTTCGTCCATCCATTTTCTCCAGCACTTGTCCACATTGGGGTGCATACTGATCATGTTTTTAAAAAGCGTTGATTCGCCATCATGACTGAAGCCATAAAAATACATTGCTGTAGCCGCATTTTCATCAACAGCAGATCCTCGCCTTGGCCTTAAGCTACCTACCATGGCGCTCAGGACTCGAGTCACGTAGATCGGATTTTTCCTGGCTGAACAGTCCTGATCGGCGTCCGAAACAAATTTCGGGTTGTCGTCCAGGATCTTCAGACAGATGTCCAGAATTCCAGCTTCAAACTGCACACAGAGCAAATGGAACAAAATTTCCTATTGTGTTCATAATTATGATGCAAATGATGTTTCTATCAATCATCCATTTTCATGAGGGTCGTGCTGAAGCCTATCCGCCAGCTGCCTTCGGGCAGTCGGCGGGGTAAACCCTGAACTGATTGACAGCCGATCGCAGGGCACACAGAGATGAACAACCATCCGCGCTCACACTCACACTCACACCTAGGGACATTTTAGACTGTACAATCACCCTGCCATGCAGGTTTTTAGAATGTGGGAGGAAACCGGAGTACCCGGAGAAAACTCACGCAGGCACGGGGAGAACATGCAAACTCTGCAAAAGTTCCACAAATGACTTTTTTTGTTTCTTTTTGTTATAAAATGTGCATCATAATTTGGAACAGTGCGTTTGGATAGACTAGTTATAAAGCTCAGAAACAAACATAATTTGCGTAATAATTTGGAACCAGGTGTATACATGCGCAGATAGACTATAGTGATCCTTTTTTTTTTTTTTTTGAGTGTACACACCTGTCCAAAATTCCACGGGGTCCCCATGATGCGTTTGTGCGTGCCTCTGTAGATCTGGCCGTGCTGCGCCAAAACATACTCGTGCCTCTTAGCCTCGCCGTGCATGTACACAGCATCATCTGCGAGACCGCGCACAATGTGAAAAGTGTTACTGACAACGGTGAACAGAGGGATTTGCCTCACCGCCTCCGCCAAGAATGTTACTTTGGGGATAGAGGATTTCATTTTCACTGTTTGAGTCATGGTTGAAGTACTGTACACCCATTTCAAGTCGAGCCTCTCCAAACTTTCCTCTAATGTTGCCTATGTTTGTACTTATACATTAAAAAAAAAAAATCAAAGAATTTCACTTTTTCTTGTAATCTACCACTTCCATAAACAACGACTCACAATGTTACTGCTATCACTGTAATATTATAAATATTTTTCCAAAAACCGCCTTCTCCTCAAAAGTAAAAACAAGCACGTGAATGTAACCAATTCCCGATTTTCTCACTGAACCCTTTCCTGCACCCTGTAACCTGATAACACGATAAGCTGTCCACTGTAGTAACCGCTGTCCCTCAAAGGGTTAATATTGCCATGTTTCAAGAAAAATACATTTTCATATTATTTTTCTCCTCTATAATGATGTACATTGATGTTAGCACATTATTCTGTGATATTGTGCCTTCTAAAAGAAAACAAAGAAACTACTTTTCACTTTCCAACTGTTACTTTGTTAAAATTACTTTTGAGAGTGTTTGCCGCCCCCACCCCCATCAAGTTGGTAAGTTGTGGTGAAGAATTTCCTTGATAGAACACCTAATGGTTTCCAAAGTGAAGGCAAAAAAAAAAAAAAGGAGGACTAACTTGGACACCAAGCGTTAAAGAGCAAAGTGAATTGCCCTAAGGTGGTCTTCTGCCCGCGGTGGTCTACAGTCAGAGAGTAGAGCCCAATGGGTGCATTGGGGGACGACATTATGGTGAGGGACACTTTGTTGCCAGCCCGATCAACAGTGGCCGAAGCACTCCACTCCGTGTCAATGGTGGAGTCACTGAGCGGGAAGGAAACCTTAGTGTCTGATTCTTTTTTGGGCAGCGGACCTGCAGGGTGCACATAAAAAAATCTAAATCAAGAAACACAACACACGTGTGCATGAACAACGTGTCTTCCGGTGGTGGGACGATTGCTTTCTCACCAATGTGGACAATGAAGTTGAGGTTGGCGTCGTGTGCTCTGAGCGTCTTGCTGCCAGGCCTCAAGTGGACAAAGATGGTGAAGGCTTGTCCCCGTCGGACAATCAGGCGCTGGTCCGCAAACAGCTCCGTGTGATGGCTGCTTTTGTTGCCTCCGATGTTAAGGTCACAGCGCTCGATAGCCAAAACTGACGCAAACACATGACTCAATGAGAAAACATCATGCCATCAAGTTTGGTCGAGCAATGTTCTTATTTTACAGATTTTCCCGATCCCAGGAGTGTTATGTAAATATTTACAGTACATTAATTTAATTTTTTTTCCGATTTATTTTTTAAATTAAATCCACAAACAGTGAAGCACTGGAGTCTGTAGAGCACAGGTGTCAAAGTCAAAGCCCGGGGGCCCGATCCGGCCCACCACATCATTTTCTGTGGCCCGCAAAAGAAAATTATGCGTGTCAACTTGCCTGATCCTTGCTAAAATCTGTACTGAAATGTCAACATGTCATGTGTAATAAATGACATTGCGATTTTGCAATCATTTTGTTACCCTGTTGACACTCACTTCAACAATAATGGGACAAACAACAAACAAATAGCTGTTTTTAAGACACGTCACAAGGAAGCAGTGACAGCTCCGATGAAGGCTGAAGTGACAGCCGAAACTGTCAGCCAGGTTAGAGTTGAAGAGAAACTTCACAAAAAAAAAAAAAAAAATTGTCTGGAAAAAAAACAAACCTTTAAACCTAATTTAACAAACAAATACTGTAGTTGGCTTGAGTGATTTCAGAACTAGTAATCCATCAATTAATTAGTTGTGTACAATTTATGTGAAGAGAATGATTAAACATTTATTTGGTTCCAGTGTCGTAACGGCCCGCCGAGGGAAAGCGTGACTCCAAAGTGGCCCGCGACAAAAATAATTTGACACCCAAGCTTTAGAGCAATGTATCCCTACTGTAAAATAAATCATAACAAACATGGAGAGCATAGGTGTCAAATTGCGGTCTTGGAGGCCCGCCATCATGCATGTTTTCCATCTCTGCCTGTTGCAACACACCTGATTCAAATGAACAGGCTCAATATTCGGCTTCTGAAGAGCTTGCTGATGAGCTGATTATTTCAGTCAGATTTATTGTAACTGAGAGAGATGGAAAACATGCAGGACGGCGGCCCTCCACGACCGGAGTTTGACACCTATGATGTAGAAGACCATGCTTTTTTTTCAGCTTACCTTGACTCATGATTGCAGTGGCGCTCGGGGTGTGTGTATGTGTGTGAGATGTGCCTGAAGCAAAGTCACAGCTCCAGTCCCTGGTGGGTATTTGTAGCCACGTGAAACCAGAGTGGGCAGTTCACATCTGACCTCGTCTGGTCATTATTCTGTTTTTAGTTGGAAGCGCATACAGGCCTGCATCACTTCCTCTTTCTCTTTTGGAGGGACATTGATTTCTACCAAAGTTCATTTGACGCGTGTCATTGAGGCGAGACAGGTGACATGCACGTTAAGCCATCACTGTATATTAAAAAAATATCTGTGGCTGTGTACTATTGTATTTCACTATTTATACGATGCGGTGCCATGACATTTATTTGTCATCTAATTCATCATCCATGACAGACAAATGAAGAAATCAACATCTGCTAATAGCACACTTTCAACTTTATTGGTACCAAAACAACATTAACAAGAGATCTGACTGCACATAATACTGCAAATATTTAATACAAATACTGACTCAACTTGTGTAAACAGCTTCAGAAAGGAAATATGATAAAAAGTTAGTAGTTTCACAGGCAATGTCAACCGTGTGTGTGTTTGACCAGACAAAAAAACAAAACAAAAAAAACAAACAATCGCCCACCCCCCTGAAAATCACAGTGACATACCTCAATTCAAAGTGTCCATTGTCTTTTGTCCCTGCATTGATGAACTGACACAGCACCTCAAATTCACATGCTGTTTAAAACATGTGATTCGTATGTTAGCAAGTGGCCTGTCCCTTTTGTAAATAAAACACACTTACACACGAAATATACATCAAATATTTGGAGTATAGTTGTGATAAATAATAAGAAAAAAAAAAAAAGAAAACTAAGTCAATACATCAATGTGTCCAAGCTGTCCATGAAGGGCAGCAATTGTCAATTTTGGTGTGTGTGTGTGTGTGTGTGTGTGTGTGTGTGTGTGTGTGTGTGTGTGTGTGTGTGTGTGTGTGTGTGAGCGTCATAAACGCTCTCTGGAGTCATGTCCTTAGATGGAAAAAAAATAAATAAATACATTTGAGTCTGGTCCTGTGTGTTCAAGTTGACATTATTGAACGCTAGTTCAATGTGACTCCTGCATAGCCAGATTTTGACAAAGCACAAAATAAAACACGCTGCCACAAGAAGGCAAAACCAGTTGCCGCTGTATTTGCTGTTTTCTATTTTATTGTTTCAAATTCATGGCCTATGTGTTGTTCATGCAAATATTTACTCTAATATTTACTCTACTCTACTCTAATATAGCCTTATATTGTGTCTGCCTCACAGTGCAGAGGTGCCGGGTTCGATTCCGGCTCGGGCCTTCTTGTGTGGAGTTTGCATGTTCTCCTCGTGCCTGCGTGGGTTTTCTCCGGGTACTCCCACATTCCAAAAATGTGCATGGCAGGCTAATGCAACACTCCAAATTGTCCCTAGGGTGTGATTGTGAGTATTAATGTTATTTTTGTCTGTGTGTATCCTGCGATTGGCTGACAACAGGTTCAGGGTGTCCCCCACCAACTGCCCAAAGATGGCTTCGATAGGCTCCAGCACACCCCGCGACCCTTGTGAGGATAAAGCGGATCAGAAAATGGATGGATGGATGGACTTACACAAGGTAAAAATTCAGGCAATGTTACAGCTGTACGAATGGAACTTGTAAACTGAGGAGCCCCTGCAACGAAAAAAAAAAGTAAAATAAGATCTAAAACATAAAATGTTATTTCGGCTTGTCCGTTTTCTGCTGTATGCATTGTTTTGTATGCTATAAAACCTTGAAATAAACAACCAGGCCAACAAATGCTGGCTCGTGTGCGTGGCCTCATAAAGTCCAAAGGTCAGATGGAAGGAAGTGAAGTGATAAATCAGAATCCTAAAAGAATGAGGAGGTGGACCAGAAGAAACCAGAGCGACGGTGAGGACCAACTATCTGCAATTGAAATGAATTGTCACAATTAAGATAAGAGGCTTACCTTGCCCTCGGAATCCATGTTAAACCTCTGTTGATTTGCCTATTGGGATATCTCCCTGTAATGCAAAAACACACACTTGTAACAGGAGAATGAAATTCAAGGAGCAATGAACAGGCCCTCGAACCTACTTTTGCACGGCAAATCCTCACCCAATTTAGACGGCATCAACAAAAACACATCGCACTTCAGTAGTAAAACACAAGTACTGACTGATACCAGGTATCGGACTGATACCAGCCTTATTTTAACATATCAGATACTCATGATGGCGGAGGATACTAGTCACCAATACCAAGATAGCGTGTAATATACAGAGTCCAATTATCACATGTTGCCTTTTTTACACTTGAATGTGCACATATTTTCCACCACTATGGTTAGTGTATGCTTCTGAGTGTTGTTTATCGAAAGTTCATCAAAGTAAGATGAGTATTTCAGCAGATAACAGAAGGCAATGAATGGATGAAACTGAATGCCTAACCGTAAATATACGTCAGTTCACTGTACATCCTCTCGCCACGCACCTGAGCATCATCCAGACGTGGAGGCTTGGCGTCAACGGACGCATTCTTTGTCTTGACGGATGGCGAGCTATTCATGTGACGCAGCGATGCACACGGCTGGGGACTGTGGGAGCCAAGTGACGATGAGGAGTCCACAACCTCCCCGCCGAGGGCCGACAGACAACTGTGCTCCGAGTCGCTGAAGAAGACGTTGGCGCTCTCCTCGGATGAGTCTGCTGTGTCTGTTAAGTCTGACAGATAAAATAAGTCATGAGCTGAACTTTGTAAAAGTAATACCGGTCAACACATACGGATGGAGCTAGAACATGTAAAGGTATTTTTATTTTTCCGGTTATTGACAAGTTTTTACGTGGTATCAGGTTTTAACATGATAATGTTCAAATTTTTACATGATAAGTACCGAATTTTCCGCACTAAAAAGCGCACCTAAAAGCCTTCCATTTTCTTAAAAGCTCACAGTGCGCCTTAAAATGCGATGCGCCTTGTGTATGGTCATTACGGTAATATTTCAACCCCAAAATGGCTCCTTGCTCGAGACATGCTGACAACGCAGTTTTCAAACTTAAGGCGATCGGTTAAGCAGTTGAACATGGAAATAGAGCAGTGGCAAGAGAGTTCAACGTTAACGAGTCAATGCTATAATTTGCTGTTGGTTAAGTGAACCGTGTCGCTGCCTTATTAAATACGTTTTACTGACATCTGATCATTCTGTTGGTGTTTCCTTGAGCGCAGCTCCATCTAGTGGATGTATTGTAGATTGCGACTTATAATGTGGTACGCCCAATGTATGAAGAAAATTACAAAATAGGCCTTCCTTGAAGATGCGCCTCATAATCCAGTGCGCCTTTTAGTGTGGAAAATACGGTATTACGTTTTTACGTGACACTTATCAATGCTTCTCCCCTACTCTGAGGTGGTTTACATCAAACGTACTGAGCGGACGATGGTTTGTTTTCCAGTGTTCCCGGTCCTGATGAAGTCGATAGTGACGAGTGTTGATCTCATTGTCCTGTATGCCGTCGGGGGCGGGGCCAGCAGCCGGGCTTCCAAGATAGCCAGCAGGCGAAAGCGAGCCACGACCCGACGATGAAGACGACTGGCTGAAGGTGGTGGAGGCGGAGCCAACGGAGTACGGTCGAGCGAATTCTATAGCCCTGTGTGAACAACACGCCACAGGGACTGACAACACACAGGCATACAGTAGTTGCCATCAATCACACAAGAAGGAGCTCGGTGACCACAAGTATGAACTATGGCAGTATGTTCCACTTCTGACTTGGACATACTCAAAGGGGAAATGTTTTGCTGTTTAAAACATTGCTTATCCCTTTCATGCACCAATAATGATAACCTGTAACCTGATAACATGATAGGCTGTCTGTAGTAAGCGCTGTCCCCAAACACGGTTAAAGGAGACAGATTCTTTTTTATTTTATTTTTTTACATTTTAAAAAATTTCCCATGAAGCCATCTTTCATTTTGGTGACATACTTTTGGTCAAAATATCGCAAGAATCAAGAAATACAGCACACTTTTCGAGGGCGCAGCACTGAGACTCGACGAGACTGAGACTAGACTAACAGTGTAAAGTACAGTAGAGCAAGGCTTGCTCTCAAACACTTTTTTTTCAAGCAGGCAGTTTACAAAATATGTACTGTGGTGTTCTGAACGATTCAGAAAACTAATTTAATTCAGATTTTTCCTCCCTCAATATTGCGACTGCAAATTATTTATTTATTTTTCCAATGTCCTTCCTGTCTATTGTTCAACAAACACAAGCAATAAAGAATCGGTATTCCAATAAACTATATCGAATTCATCATACATACAGTAACTGTTTTGGTCTTGTAGGTCAGGTTGACACTAAAATGAAGGTAAATGAATTATGGAATAATATGAATGACAGTTGATTTATCAACTTCATTCAGATTTGTTAACTCGCTCAACACTTCGACTTGGAGTCTTTTAAGCGTTTGCTGTGACAGCTTTACAAAATTCAACCAAACAAGTGTGCCGTTAACCCTTGTGCCCTGCAGGTACACTTCCTGTACACCTGCATGCGTTGTGTCGCAAAAACAAATGCATGCCACAGGTTTGAAACCCATGCATGGCATGCATTTGCTTTTGCGACACAACGCATGCAGGTGTACAGGAAGTGTACCTGCAGGGCACAAGGGTTAAACAAAAGCTAAGGAAGAGAGAGCTTGTGATTGGGGGAGAGCAGAAGGTGAGGCAGACACTTCAGTTTACTGTTGTTATTTTGGCGCGGTTACATCCCACAGTGACCCAGCCTGCGCGCATTAGCGGGATGCTGAGTGACCACCTCCTTGTTATCCTTTCAACATCTGATCAGACGTGACAATACACACAATGCATTGTGGTCGCGCGGATGGGTTGGTTCAGCAGCCACTGTGACTGAATGCGGTCATCCCACAGCACGAGTTTGATTTACGGTTCTTGTAAGGGTAATAGTTACAAAATCTGCAAATAAATGTCAACAGCTTCAGTGCAAAACACTTAGGTTTGGGAGAATGCTATTGGGCCATAAAATATAGATTGATGTATAAAGTACATTTACAGGCCAATCGATCACTATCTATCTATCTCGCCAGCTAGCCATCTAGCTAGCCATCTAGCTAGCTAGTGTAACGTCCGAGTTGAGAGGCTTTATAAATCCAAATCTCCAACAATAATCCAAATTTGGGACCACCGTCAGTTTATTGCCTTTTTCTTTTCAGCACGCGACAGCAACAAACGTTCACTTCGTCCTTCTCACGTCACCACAAACTAGGCATAACAGAGACCCAAGTACATGAACCACTAGTAAGCCTACACTAGCTAGCTACCTAGCAGGCTAGCTATCTCTATCTAGCTAGCGATCCATCCATCCATCCATCTATATATACATACCTACAATGAGTTTGTCACCAAAAATACAGAGTCCAAATTTCTATATGTACAGATGAATGGAGCCTGCTAGGCTCCTTCTCAACAACTACTGCTTGCCTACCAGAGTAATTTGTTGTTGTTGTTTTTTCCTGCAACTTTTTAAAGAATTATTTTAAGGTGCAATTAGCACTTACTGTGGCTTTAATTCTTGTCCCAAATACCTCAACCATTCCTTCCATAGATATTTTCAGATACAATATTTGCGTTAGGACCACCGTAATGGACAGCTAAGACAATGGCCTACAATGCCTCGATGTGACCGCAATAAATGTACTCTATGCAGAATGTTCCCAACACTTACCTCTGCCAGGCAGGATGCCACTGACATCCCGGTCGCAGATGGCAGCCTCGCTGGGTTGAATGTCCAAGAATGATTTGTGACCCAGTCCCATGAACGCTCTCTCCTGTAGTCTTAGTTCTGCAACATAGAACAAAGTCTGTATATTCCAATGCACGCAATTGCATTGGTGTTGACATGTCATTGACTGACATTGTGGACAGTTAGAGAACAGGTAAAAGAACAGATACGAAGATTGATAGTGGAATGGATGGACTTTTTTTTCCTTGACAGTCCATATGATTCATTTGGTACCTCGACTGTGAGTTGCCTGATCCCAGAGAATCTTTTCCAGGTCAGCGGTCCAGGCTTTCTTCAAATCTACGCTGGTGGCCTTCAAAGTGTAAGTGTCCTCACTCTTCCTCCTGCGGAACCAGATTTCAAAGCAAAGGCCGCTCACGCCGGCGTCATGAGTCATCCCGATGTCGTTAGTCTGGGCGAAAGAAAACACACAAAGGGAGACATTCAGACGTGATCTCTGCTTAGTGTATTTGCCCAATCCGATGAGACAACAGCTTCACAGTCAAGTTGTGAAAACAAGTCGGCACCAGGTTCTCCACACCTTAAAGGACTGTTTGTAGACATAAACTTCATTTCCAACTTCAGTCTTCTTGGTCTTGCTGAAGAGAATGAGATGCTCAAAGAGGAAGATGCGGCGCAGGCATTTCTTCTTCCGAAAGAAAACAGTAAACTCATCCTGTCGAATGAGTTGACCTTGTTCTTTTAAGTTGACCTGTCAGCAAAGAGAAGATATGCCTGTATTCTAACTTACCACCACCTTGTTTGAAAGTGCTCCCCTGCGATATGCTTTTTGCAAATTTTGTGTGTGTTGAAATACGTTTTGTGGATGTTTAAACACAGCGTTTTGATTTAATTCATTATATCTCTCGTTTTACATCAAAGTCTTACATCACAGTCCTGGATAGCATCCATGGTGAGCAGGTCGTTGCCGTGACGCATCTGATAGCGGACCAGGTCAACGGCAGCCTTGATGTCAGCCCGTTCGCTCGTTCTGCCGCTGAACTCGGCGTCGTTGACACCCGCAGTGGCATCAGTATTGTCTTGCGGCCAGCAGGATGCAGTCAGAGCCAGCATGTCCTGCAGCAAGAGGCTGTACTTGCTGATCCTTTGGATGGGCCTCAGCAAGTAGGAGGACAGGTCCATCATGTCCCCGAGCTCCTGCTGCTTCTTCTGTGAAGGCAAAATGAAGACTTAAACGTGGAGGGACTGGGGCAGAAATGTAAGACAACCAGAACTGCTTCAACAACAGCTGTATGTCTTTGAAGGAATGAGTTTTTCTTTTTTTTTTTTTTGCAAAGTCTCACCAGATCATGTAGCTTTTCTATACTGTACACACACATATATATATATATATATATATATATATTATATATATATATATATATATATATATATATATATACACTGTATGTATGTTGTAACTATTACGTAACAAATCACATACTTAGTGAGGAGGCACTTTTGTGTCAAGCACCACAAAGACTCAAAACTTCTTAAAAAGTTCCCATGAATTGTCACATGGTATGATGGGTTGTGGTCATTGACCAAACAGATCATTTGGTTCCTCATGTTTCTTTGTGTGATTTTTTTTGTGGCTTTCTCTTCATGTGCTCTAACCACAACAATAAAGGAACCTGATCATTTACCAGACTAAACGGCTGTAACTCATGTTTTGGTTAGACATCAAATGACCTTGAAGATGTCATGGCGACGATGCAGTATCAGGGAGTCTGACTGAGGTTTGTTCTTGCTGTAGAGTGCATAAAGGCCAAAACTGTCACTCTGTGGAGAGAAACAAATATACGGATACAATTTCATCAAGATCCTTGATTTTTATATGTGCTTTAAAAAAAAATTACCGAGATATCCTTTCATTAAAAAAAAGAACGCAAAATGATGGAGACATTTCATTATTATATCAAATGTGAAGAATAGATGACTGAAAAAGGCTGTTTTGAAGCACTGAGTCATAATGGGAATTTTACAGTCTTAATTAACCTCCAGACATTTTTGAAGAGAGAAAGTGAGTGAAAGTTAGCGAAAATTAGGGCATATACAATAATAATAATGTCGAGTGTCTACTGCCGTACATTTGTGAGAAAACAACGGGCCACCATAGCAGGATCCCTGTGGCAGGCCTCCAGCTCGGGCAGGAAGTAGTGGCTGTGGAAATCATGAAGCTTCTGCAGGATGCCGAAGATAATAGCACGCTTGCCTCGGAGGTCCTGGGGGATGTCCAATCTGTCCAGCAGGGGTAGGTAGTGAGTCAGGATATAGTTCAGAGAGCGGACATATTCCCGCTCCGTGAACAGCAGCTCCTCCAGGACATGCTGCAAGCGCCTGGGAAACATGGAGAAAATAAATATTTCATGTCATCTTAGTCAGTGTTATAAAATGACATTTACAGAATGCAAATAGATACAGGTTTCTATTTGCATGCTTGCCCATGCACCTGCCATTTAGAAACACAAATTGCATGTGACTTATTACTTGTCTAAATGCATGTTTTAAATACCGTTCATTTTAGTCTAATCGTAGAAACACATTCATGTCTTGTTTTTACACACCAGTTTACATGGAAATATTTTCCAGAAATTCCACTAAGAATCTCATTAGAAGTTTTTTTTGGGGTGTGGAAATTTCAGACTATAAAACATTCCATTTTTTCAACATACTATTGTCAGCTAAGTGTTAGGAGCTCTCTGAAACTATTGTGAGACTATTTATGAATGCAACCTGGCTGCTGACCGTCTTTTGTGAATCCCGAAAGGAAAGAGGATGAAGAAAAAAATCAGAAGAAACAATACCTGTAGAACCTCAATGTAAGCTTGGAGACAAAGAAGATTTAAAACACAAAATAGGATGTGAGCCAAACTCAATTGTGCATTCAGCTCTCAGGAACCCTGAAACAAAAACTTCATCCACTTACAGAGCACTGTTGGCGCCCTCTTGCGGCCTTTCCAAACAAAACGGTCCTTCACCCCTGCCATTGGGCAGGCTGGAGTGTTTACAGAGATAAGCCCGGTTGTCCTCCGCAACTCCCCGATTGCAGGAGCCCTCGGAACAAAAGCTTCCGTGGCGGGAGAGCTGAAATTTCTGAGCCTCTTGGAGGATCCGACAAGATGGCTGACCATGGTGGGAGCAGGAGGATGACGGCCTAACATGCTCCTCGACAGGTGTGGAAGACTCAGGCGCCCCTATCGCTGTCGAAGATGAATCTGGTGACTTGGCTCGCAGGCCTCGTCCCCACGGAAACCACTGGCAGCCGACCGTGTGAGGCTGAGATACGGCGGCGGCGTCACGATCACTTCTTGCCCTGTTCCTCTTGGTCTCACGTTCCGCTTTCTTTGCTGACCTAGGGCACCGCCAAAATGTTTATAAATGCCTACCTTAATAGCTCAAAACCGAAATATACCCCAAACTATTATCCCACAACACTTTAATACAATTTCTAACTGATTTCATTACACAAATTTAGAGTCTTCAATGAAACGAGTGTACATGATTTTTAAAATACGGTAGGAGGCATGGGGAGAACAAGCAAACTCAACACTCCAAGAACCCCAAATCTCAAAACTTAAAGACGTACTAACTACGAGTTCACCATGCTGCTCAAGTATGCATCTTTCAGCATAATTGTTACACCATTGTTTCGTCTATTTCCTCTCACCAAGTGAATGCGTACCTGTGGGATGACCTTGGTGTGACCTTTGACCTCTGGCCGCAAACGTGATCATTTTTATCTTCAGGTTTGATGGTAATTTTACATTCCGCTTCAGTTGTGTTGCTCTTGGCCAGGATTGGTCTTCGTTTCTCAAAATCCACTGCCCCTGACACAATGTTCGCCCACTCTGGATGCTGTGGCCCTGGTGTTGACTGTACCGCCACACTACCAGGTAGTGCTGTCTGAGTGCTGGCAACATCCACATAATGATGCCCGCAACACCCACGACACTGTGGTTGACTGTTGAAGACCTTGTCAGTGACATCCTGCATCCTCTCCTGAAGTAACTGCCGCGCCTCCTGGCACCGGAGCCATGCCGTGTTCCAGAGCCTCATTCCCCTGGAGCTCCTCAAGGCACTGGCCTGGGCCTTCAACTCCTGAAATTTTTCAACACTGAACTGAAGGAACTTGTCCTGGAAGAGTTGGAGGACAGAGCTGTCATCTGTGGCTAATACACTGGTGTTGGTAGTCGGAACGGAGTTGAGCACTGTCTGGACGTCACACTGGCTGCCGTGAGGTCCAGGGTCTTTGTTGGCAGGCGCTGTCCTTTGACTACAGTCTTGGGTTTTAAGGATTCTGGATTGATTCTGGTTCAGATAGTCAATACATTCAACAGCCAAGGATGTAGCCTGTCGAAAAAGAAGAAATACTGTACTGTAAAACAGTTCGGCTTCTTCTGTAAATTTTTACTTGTTGTATTCATGTGCCTATTAACTATTATCAGAAGCTATGAATCTTTTTTGAATGTTGTCTTTGTCACTCCTGTAAATAAGCGGTTGCTATGCTGAATAAAACAATGTATAGACATAAAAATGTTGAATAGGATTTTTGTTCTAATGCTTTGCACCTTATCCTCAATTTTAACATACAAATTGCACATTGATATCAATATTGTACAATTACCTGCTCACAAAAGTCACACACATTGACCATGATCCGCAGTTCCCGGCCACATGCTTCTGCTCTACACAAGAAGTCGTCCAGGTCTGATTTGAATGCGCAGACCTGGCTGCTGAACGCCTGTGTCTCCGGGTATGACATCCCAGCCTGCTGGAGGTGCTCGGCCTCTTGCGCTAATGACATGGCATGGTGTCTACGATCCTGGGAGGAGATGGAGAGGTTTAGAGATCATGATGTTGTGTATTACCTCAAACTGTGATAAAGTGCAGCGAGTACTGGCAACTCGCATACGATTCACAAAGCTCGTGCAGCTATCAGATTTCATTTTAGTACCGTGATCAATTGCTTAACGTGCTTCTGTTATGGGGCTGAGCAACCCTGAAGATCAGACTCTTGAAATGGGCATAATGGTCACCAGTAGACTATGACAAGACTCACATTAGCCTCTATCAGAAAAGCAGTGAAGCTGTTGAGGATCTGATCCAGTTGGTCTCCGGAATGTTCCACTGATTCGGCCTCCTGCAGATGGCGCTCACCCTCTACATAAAACCACTGCCGCAGCTGTACAAAGAGAAAGAAAATTAAAATGACTGATCAATAAATAACATTGAAATGTTCATTTCAGTCACCATCTTGGTGGCGCCTACTTGTGTGAAGTGTCCCTCCATCTCTCTGACTTGCAGCAGATATTTCAAATGTTCCAGAGACATGTTGGAGCTCTGTACAAGGTTATGGACCTGCTCCTCCACATGGTTGTACAGGCTGGTCAGTGAGTCCACAGCGTCACTGCATGTAGGACAAAGACAGTATCGTCTATTCTAAAAACTGATGCTGCAATTAAAATCAGCAGAATATGAAAGAAGCAAATTCATTTTGTGCCCACCTGAGATCCTCACAATGAGGATATCTGAGGTCACTTTCCTTCCTCAGCCTCACCAGGATGGCCCCGCCCTCCCTCTGGAGGCTGACCAACCGCCTGTCCTCCAGCACATCACGCATCAGAGTCCTCTGGTCCATCATACATTGTTGCACGGCCTGGACAAGCAAGCACAGTAGCACTTTGAGACCAGATCATGAGAGACCAGGACTTAATAATTCATTTAACAACTTACCTGCTGATCACTGACCATGTGTGATACACTATATGGGCACTATTGGGAAACCTGGCCATTTCACCACCAAAAAGTCGTTATAAAAGCTTCCAATATTCTTGAATGACTTCCTACAAGATTTTGGAGTGTGGGGAAATTTTGGGCCATTCATACAGGACATTTGCAAGATCACTGACGAGGGACCTGAGACAGAGGTTGCCTCCCTTCAATCTCTATTCAACTTCACCTGAAAGGTTTTCGATGGGCTTTGAGGGTGAGGTTCCTCAATCTAAGCACACCTTTATGGAGCGAGCTTTTTGCATCGGCACCTTAGTGTGCACACTACGCACATGAAAACCTGCAGACATCTGGCTGCAGACATCATAGCTTCATCTGGCCAATAACTCACTACACAGTTGACTCATACAGTGTTGGTCAATTTTGCACATCCTTGTCGAGATGGTACCATAATCCTTATTGCTGCGTTGGCGATTGTTGATCACTATTCCACACTACTGCACACTTTAACCCTTTCAGGGACAGCGGTTACACCAATGGACAGCTGTTCATGTTATCAGGTTACAGCTTATCATTATTGGTGCATGAAAGGGTTAAAATGCATCATCATATCATTGCAGCGTAACAAGGCAATAGAGTACCTGTACAGAAGTTGTCCTCCGGGGAGCTTTTAAATGACTGATTGCCCTCAGCAGCAGATTGGATGCGTCATGAAGATCCAATGCAAATGGAAAGAGTTTCTAAAGAAGAAAAAAAAGATGTGGTCATCATTATTACTGCACAAGTAACTGTGTGCATAATTGGCTCGAGGAGAACAGTGCAACCTGCTCCAGTTTCTTTGAGAGAAGTGTTAGATTACTAATCATTTCTGGCTGGGGGCACAAGCAACTTGGTGGGTGGGCACGGCTCCCTATGGCCTGCTCGTGGCGATGGGTGTGCCTGCCTACTCACCCGATGAAGCTCCAGCCAGTCACAGTGGTTATAGGACAGTGTTCCATCCAGACGGGAAGTCCGTTGGCTCTCGTCTACCATCTTCGTCAGGGCCTTCGTCGATGTCACCACTTCAGTCTGTGTAGTCCAAAAAAAAAAACAAAGCAACATCAAGAGCTTTCATGCACCCTGTAACCTGATAACATGATAAGCTGTCCACTGCAGTAACGGTCGTCCCTGAAAGGGTTAATGGCCTTGCTTGTGTCTTGCTGCAATAAAGGACTTTGTCGTTTTTTCCAATTCATTGTTAACCAACCAACATTGATGAAACCTTAAGTATGAGTTGACTAACCTGCATGGTGGGGCATCTCTCTGGTTGGGCGCAGCTTTCTTTATCCACCAGAAGCACCAAGCTGTTCACCGCCTGGGGAGATTGCTCCTGAATACAATCGTTATTTTTGACATGTTAAACTGTTTAAGTGCTGATTAAAATATGCTAAAAAAACCCCAACCTTGCCAAATGAACACATTTCAACTGACTTTTTGTGACCATTTCTATATTAATTTGTCATATGCACCAGTGGTATATTAGCTAAAAATTGTACTCAAGCAAGAGTGCTGTTTCTTTAAAATAATAAGACTTAGGTAAAAGTAGTCCTCAAAATAATTACTTGCGTCAGAGTAAAAAAGTAGCCAATCAAAAAATTACTCAAGTACTGAGCAGCTGGTGAGGAACTTCAGATTTTTTTAAATATTAAAATATATAAATATTATTCCTTACCTGCAGTGTCATCAAGGCCTTGTATAGCTGTGGAAGAGGATTTGATTTCCTAGCATCAAAGATTAGGGTCATCCCATCTTCTCTGATTTCTCTCCTTAAGATACAAAATAAATAAATACACATGAAACACATAATGTACATGACCAGTCCTTGACGTATTATAATTAATCAATACTATCATTTAGCCACATTGTCGTGAGGTGCCAGGACAGGGCTGCTTGCACCCAACTATCAAGTACATGATGATTGTTAATTCAGCCATATACTGTACATGGAAATCAACGTATTTCTCATGAATTTAGTGTTTTTCTGCAGGTTCCCTGTTAAGCCTCACCTGATGATAGAGTGGAAGTAGAGCAACATCTCCAAGAGCTCCTGGCTGGTCATGTTTGAGCTCCATCCTTGGTGGTCTCCATAAAGCTCAGTGATCGGCCTACCTGACCTGTCTCTGCCTCCTGCAAAGCTCAATGAAACAAAAGATTAGAAGTGCATCGAAAGTATAACCCCTTTAGATATTTAGAAGGAGGAGCTACGATCTTCATTTCCAAGCATCTTAACCCTTTCAGGGACAGCGGTTACTACAGTGGACATCTTATCATGATATCAGGCTCCAGGTTATCATTATTGGTGCATGAAAGGGTTAAGGTGAAAATGTATGGCTCACATTACCTTACTGTACTCTTAAACTGACTACATTGCCACTTGTACAGTATATTCAGCGAAAGAAATATTTCAGAACAGATGATTGGAGGACTTTTGGAACCTGCCTGTGAGCGCTGCTACTCCTTGATAGAGAGGGTGAGCTATGGGGTCCGGAAACCCCACAGGAAGGTGGTCTGGTCTGTGACTGGCATGAGCGGAGGATGGAAGAGGAGTCCTCTGAATTTCTGTTGCTGGAAGTGAAGCAATGGGTGAGGAGCTCTCTGTCTTTCTACCTGTGGTGGATTTACTTGGCCCATTTATAAAAGGACGGAGGCATTTTTATGGATCATCAATCATGCTTTATCTTAACTCATATGTATATAAATTCATATATGTTAATTATGATATTATAATATCAAGTTGGTGCACCGTTTACCTGGAATGGCCATCTTCATTTTGTTGATTTGGGGTGAAACTAATCGAAAGGCTGTGCTTTTTTTACATTTGACCACATGAAGCTGAGGAACATCTGCATAGACGTCATCGTTTCGATCCCTCCTGACATTTGCGCCATCAACAAGGACCAACTGGCACTTCTCTGAGGTATCTACCACTGCGGTAGAGAGGGAGGAACATCTTCCATCGGATTCCCGGGGTGAAACAGGCGTGGACACATTTGGACTGAGCCCAGTGGAAGAGGGTATATTTAGTGGTCCTTCACAAGGTTTGGGATGCTCGGAACAACCAGATGCTAAGTTGTGGCGTTTGGTGGAGATCACACATGCCTTTGCAGGGTCACTGGTGCTCTCCAATGCTCCTTCATCATTTGCTCCACTCCCATTTTGTAAACCGATAAAAGTTCTGTTGCAATGTTCCCGAAAAGGCACAGTGGTCCTGTGAGTTAGGAATTCCGGTCTGCCGTCATGTCCGGGGTTGTCAGGCATAAAGAGAACAGCGTTAGTATCTCCTGGTTTCCAAAATAGAGCAGTGTTTTTCTCTCCTGATTCCTCACAGATGGCACCGCTGGCAATGGAAGTGTGTTGGTTTTGCATCCCGGATTTAGAGCAAACTTTTTGGCCATGACATTGAGGTGCACCTCTTCCAGTCTCTGTTGGTCTCCTGTCACTGCAATGTAAGATTTCCCCATCCTCCTGCACAACACCCAACATCCTGGCTCTGGCCTTCTCATGCTGAACAGTGACAGGATTTCGGAGAGCAGCCCTGTAGGATTCCCGATGACGACATTTCATCTCTTGACTTTGGGAAGGCATTTTCCCTTGTCTCCTGGCCATGCACGGAGTACAGGGTTTCTCTGAGAACTTGACAGTGCGCACACACTGCAAAGCTTCAGTTGTAACAAGGAAAGGTTGACGGCATTGGGAATGGTCAAGATCAGGTGAAGGTTCAGCTGCCACGTTTGTGTGTTGTAATGGAGCAGTTTCTTTTTGAGCATCACCGTTTGCTTGTGTTTTAGATAAATGCAGGAGTAAGTGTTCTTTACGAGGCATTGACTGGCTGTGCATAATTGACTCCGGTGGTGCCCTTGGTTGCATTTGTACCTCTGCTTTTTGTTCCTTTGTTGCTAATGGAGTGCGTCCAAAGAGCATAGTTGCCTCCAGAATATCAATGCAGTCTTCCTCAGCGGCTATCTGGTCGGACAACTGACTTACTTGCTTTGTATTTTCAACCTCACCCATATTTTCAACTTTGCACAAATCTGTAGGATTGCAAACATCCGTTGTTGTATTTAGTTCCGTCCCATCGAAGCGGCTGTCCCAAGTATTGGGCGATACCCAGCCAACAGGCTTTGGCTCTGTCTCCGTATCCTTGTCTTTGGCAAGCCTGGATGCGGAAGCGGTGCTAGTATCCACAAGGCAGAGAGACACCGCAATGCCGTGCTTGGCTGGACATATTCTGGTCTCAAGCGAGAAAGCAGGAGGATGTGAAAAAGATGGTACGAATGAGGTCTGTTGAATGACACGATACTGTTTGGTAGCAGTTTCCTTTGAAAGAGAAGGATCAACAGAACCGCTTGATGACAAATGATCAGGTCCATGAGCATGAGACATGGGAGGAGGTGATGGAGCATATGAACGAGGAGGACAGGCCATGCTATTGCTGGGACTTTGTGGCCAACCCACGAGGTCAAAGCTTCCGGTTCACATGGTAACCGGATCTCATCCAAAAGGTAAATGCAATTGTATGACGATTAGGGTCTCCTCCAGTGCTTCTTTTCAAAGACCTTCCTCTTTCGGGTGGCTGCAGTTCACAAAGCTGGATAATTGCTTCACAGAAAGTTGTCGCTTTAAGGTTGCGTAATCCAAGGTCAAGGTGGATGATTACAGCGCCAATAAAATGTTCTAGATGAACGAGAAGAGAAAGAGAGAAAGAAAACATGAGTACTTGGTCAGCCGGAAAATATTTGTAGCCAGCCAAAATGTCCAGTAGGGGACAGTGCAGCACACAATAATCCGAAATGGAAGTGGGTGTTGATTCAATATTCTCTATTGCAAACCACTGCAGCTATTGCATGATATAAATGCTTGATAATTGTACACTAGCGCACCTATCAGCGGCAATATAATGATACTCAATACAAGAGTCGCATTAAATATTCAGCCTGTAGAATGGCCTGTATATGACAGGAAAAAGTATGTGAACCATTTGGAATGAATCATCATGCATAACGTAAACATTCACGGCACAGGAAGGAATAATTAAGTTAAGGATTGTATCTAATAATATGGTTGAGCATCTTTTGGCAATAATAACCTCAACCAAACGCTTCTTGTCGTTGCAGATTTTCAGCAAGATGGGTGGTGATGACGTGCAATAGCGATCAAGATTTGCATGCTCCTCTACAAAAAAATGTATTAAAAAAATTCCGTGGTCACACAGCCATTGATCACACACGCGTGAGCACTAATTTATAGAGGATACTGGAACAATGGTGCAATCAAAACCTTTATTAATAAGGCACCTTTCATTCATTCATTCATCTTCCGAACCGCTTCATCCTCATTAGGGTCGCGGGGGGTGCTGGAGCCCATCCCAGCTGTCTTCGGGCAGTAGGCAGGGGACACCCTGAATTGGTTGCCAGCCAATCGCAGGGCACACAGAGACAAACAACCATGCACGCCCGCACTCACACCTAGGGACAATTTAGAGTGTTCAATCAGCCTGCCATGCATGTTTTTTTTGGAATGTGGGAGGAAACCGGAGCACCCGGAGAAAACCCACGCAGGCCCGGGGAGAACATGCAAACTCCACACAGGGAGGCCGGAGCTGGAATCGAACCCGGTACCTCTGCACTGTGAAGTCGACGTGCTAACCACTGGACTACCGGGCCGCCCTTAATAAGGCACCTTTCAATCTTTAAAAGCAACACAAAGTGCTTCAGAAAAGAAATGATGAAAGGCACAAACAAATTTCCTCCCACCGACCGGGAGTTTGTGGACCCCAAGGGTATCCAAGACCAAAGTAGGAGCAGTTTAAAAGATTATTAAATACATAGACTGGTTGCTGAGACAAGGATGAGCATAGAGTTGAGTCTTGCCGTGTTGTCCCTGATTTTTATTTATTTTTTAAAATATATTTGAAACAATCAGTGTTATAGACATTGCAACTTAACATTCAATGTTGAACAAGTATTGCTTTCGTGCCATCTTGGTGCCAAGAAACTACGCTAAAGTGAGGGGAAAAACTTCATTTAGAAAGGCCGTAGCCCTGTCTAATAGACTTGCACCAAAGCACTCTAATAAAAGTGCTTTGCTATAGAGAGAGAATTCGAAACCCAATTGCTCATGGATTTTCACAACAGACTAAAATGTATTTTTGTCTACTTGAAAGCTACATTGTTAACAAAAAAAAAAAAAAACTAAAAATATATACCTGTATTATGCAACCGTTGTGCACTAGGATGAATTTTAAGGTTACATATTGAAAACATATCGTTACAGCGTATTTTGCTTTTGGCAGGTTGGTAATTTTATTTGTCTAATGGCAGGATTTCATTTCTGGAGTTTAGCATTGCATGGTCCACAGGAAAAAGGACACATTCATACTTTTAAGTACTTCTGCGTGGCCAGTGGCAGTTTTAACTGGCGAACAGAGATCAGTTTGTAAAATGAGATTGAAAACAAACTATAACCATCAATTATAACTTACAAAGTAAGTAAGCAGTAAGTATGAAGATGCCTGGGGCCGGTCACATTCCTCATGCTGTTGTTAAATCGCACAGGTCTGTCTCCTGTTGAGGAAACAGCTCAGCAAGCTCAAACATTTGGTGCTCACTGTCAAAAAACGTAGCCAAACAATTTCAGAAAACGGCGTCACCGTGGTATAGCTGCTCTCCAGGCTGCCATGGGCCCTCGTTTAGTGTTTCACATTTCCTTTGACCCATTTGAACTCTTTACACATTTAGGACAACTTTATTTAACGCGCTAATGACCTCAGGGTGAATGCATATGCACGTATGTCAAGGCTCGATGAGGAGGTGTACGGCATTAGGATGTGATGTCCAAGTGTTGACACATGGCATGAATTTGTTTTGCTTATATATGACGTTCATCTTACTTTACATAAATGACTGAGGAAGGTGTTTGTAATTTTGCAAACGCATGCAAGACAGCATATTTAAAAACGGGAAGTGTAGACATGTTTAACTTAACATTTATGACTCTTTCCTGAGCAGATGGTGAAGGGAAATAAAATCACTGTTAATACACCCCACAACCCAGAATAATCAGTCAGGATAATCATTTGGAGATATTCAACGATGAGGCCTTTGCTGACTTTGCTGTGGCCGACTCACGTCAGCTTCAGCAATTGCTTTTTGTCGGCCACCTCTTCCTAGGCAGTCGTATAAGCACTGCATCATGTAATAAGCCATACACTCTCTGTCACAATGCTGCTGCTCATTCTGTATCTGACATTCCATGTTTATTTCCTCCTCGACTATCTTATTACCTTGCATTATCATCTGGGACTACTGTCCACAAGCAGTCTCAGCCTGTCGACAGAGCCCTGTGACTCAATCAGGACACACCCCTCTGGGAAAAAAAACAAAAACAAAAACACTGGTCATCATGATGACATGGGGAAGGAGGATCGCACTTGCACTTTCTGCTTTTCAAATTATCACCCACACTGAATGGAGGTCACGGTATTCTGGTTTTTGCAAATCCACATGGCTCAACAAGTATCGTATTTTCCGCACTACAAGGCACACCTAAAAGCATTCAATTTTCTCAAAAGCCGACAGTGCGCCCTATAATCCGATGGACCTAATATAAAAAGACTGTAACTCTATTTACATTTCGCATTGAGTTGTTTCCTTATGAGCATTCCTACGCCATCTAGTGGTGAATATTAGCAGGAACCAATTGTAACCTAAAAAGGTTCTGCCCGACATGAATTGACATGTGCAGTCGCCAACACACACTGAAACAGACAGCTACTCTGTGAGCTCTGTGCAGCCATTATGAAGCGAAGATAATACCAAAAGCAGAGTTAACTACTGACTAAACAAAGGAGACAAGCAAGACTTCTGAGGATATTTAAGCCCTTGTGGATAGTTTAGCCCCAGGATGTTTGTGTGCCTTTTTGTTGAATCAGAGTGTTAATCACAGTCAGACCTACCCACTCCTCCAAAAAAAACTAACAAACAAACAAAAAAATCAGCAACTGGACTGGACGATGTGTAGGGGGAAAGAAGAGGGTTGAATAATCTGAGTGGAATAATCCATAAGAAAATCGATTCTAAAACGATTCATTCGTGACAGTCCTAGTGACGATTGAATGCTCTGGAGAGATCTGAAAACGAAAATGTACTGGCAGTCCCCAACCAACCTGATAGAGTTTGAGAGAGGTGGTGCGAAGAGCAATTTGCAAAACAGCCCAAAGCTTGTGGCATTAAATTAAGAAAAGGCTTGAGAGTGAACTTGTCATGGAAGGCGCATGAGCCGTGTATTGAGAAAAGGCTGTGAATACATATGGTTTTTATTTTTTGTTTTAATTTCTCCAAAAGTTTTTCATGTTTCTAATACGGGGTGTTATTTGTAGAATTTTGAGTTAAAAAAAGCCCCATAAAACTAAACCTTCATCTCATTGTGAATGTTTTCCAAATACCGGATAGCTATCGTACATCCATTTTAAATCAAATTGTTCTGAAGGCTTCTAGATGCTGTTTGTGGTCTCAAAGGCGCATGTTTCTATGAAGTTCAAGGGATGTGTAATGGAATAGGATTTTTAGTCATGCGCTAAGTGTGATCAAATTTCCTCGGCAATCTTTTCTTTAAGTGACGCAACCCCTGAGAAGTAAGGAAATCACAACAAACATTTGCCAAAAGTTCAGATCCGTCTCAGACACCAATGACCAAAATAAGCATCAACATTTCCTCCGTTTATGTATGTCTTTTTTTGTCTTTGAAAAACAAAGCCAAACAATATACAGCGATTCCCTCCTCGATTGCATCCCCCCCCCCCCTGCATTCCAATCCCTGCAGAAGACTCATGCTAATGCTATGCTATGGGCTCTTCACTCGCAATAGGACTGCACCAGGACGTTACTCGATTGAGTCGAAGAATCTCATTTATCTCCAACGGTACACCTGAGCTACCATTTTTGAATAAAAGTACTCACAACACTTGTCCTTGCCATGAAAAAACACCACGAGTGACAGAGGACCTCAACAATTTCTGAGGAAAATTCAATTGAGCCGTAAACAGATTAAAAGTGACGAAGAAGTTTTCAAACCAGAAGAACACAATTTCAAGGCAGAAAAACACAGTGCATCTCTGCTCAACATTTTTGTGAGCATGCCTTTTTAGAATCGCCATCTTAAAAATTCTGGATGTGGTACTGATTGCTTCTTGGTTTGTTTCTGAAATTGATCGTTAAAATGTAATTTTGTTTTCTTTTGTGTAACAAAACGTTTTTTAATTGTGTTAATAATTACATGTAGAGTAAAAGGAATCACACTGTGGAAATCATTTGGATTTCTTGAGTAGAGGGACAGTCAAAAGGCGTATTGAAGAGACACAATTCGGGATCCATCCATCCATTTTCTGAACCGCTTTGTCCTCATAAGTGCCTATCCGGGCTGTCTTCGGGCAGTAGGCGGGGTACACCGTGAACTGGTTGCCAGCCAATCACAGGGCACACATAGACAAACAACCATTGGTACTCACACTCACACCTAGGGACAATTTAGACAAGAGGGTTACATTAACCTGCCAGGTATCTCTTTGGAATGTGGGAGGAAATCTGAGTACCCGGAGAAAACCCACGCAGGCACGGGGAGAGCATGCAGACTCCAAACTACAGGAAGGCCGGAGCCGGAATCGAACCCTGCACTTCTGCACTATCAGTAACCAACAAACAAATTAGTGACTGGAAATGACAAAACAACAATCTGATATTAACAGAAAGGAAAAGTCGACCTATGGATGTTGTGTTTCTTCCCCGGTATAGTAAATTTGGGCGCTTAGAGCTGGCAAACACCAGAGTGAATCTTTCACATCGTCACAAGATAAAACAGAAACCCTGCATGAGCAAGCAACCGTGAACAAAACTCAGACTCTATAGTCGTGTACTGTACCAATACGTATATATCCCGGTTTAGGTATAGAACAGTGCATGTAAACATACAGAGTCAGACTGCTCCATCAACCATAAAGAATGTCTTTCTGAAGAGAGGGGAGGAAAAAACAAGGATGCTTTGTGTGACTCGATGAGCACAGGGGTTAATTCCCAAACACTGAGGTTGCTCCGAAAGCAGTGGATGATGGTGGCAAGGGCGTGGCGGGTGGATAAATGGACACACACTCACACATAAGGGCTCGCCAAAGTCAAACCTCCAGAAGGGCTGGGCGGGTATTTTAAAATTCACTTCCCTGCATAACATCATTCCAGTGAGCCAGTGGCAAACAAATCAGCCTTATGTGCATAGCCTGGGCACACCCTCGCTCCAGCCAAAAGGTGCAACAACACGGAGGGAAAAGACACAGTCAGGGAGCACCCTCACATTTTCAAGTGGGTGTACACTTGAAGGACACAAGTGCCCCAACCAACATTTTTGAAGAGCCATCACGAGATTGTTTTTTTTGTTGTTGTTGTTTTGTTTTGTTTTGTTTTTCAGTTATGCTACAAGAGAATCACAGTTGCTGATGCACTTGCAGATATTTTGAGTCATATAAACAAATACAAAATGAGAACACTTGCTTGGAGCTACAGTAGGACAAAAAGTCCAGAAGCTCACATGCAGTTTCTGAAGACACTCTCTAGGCCACGATCTTTCAAGGCACACATACAACATGCGGTTGTCGCTATTTCCCCACATACGGTAAATACACTTCATAAAAACAGTTGTAACATGTAACTCCAGGTAAAAGCCCAAGCTATTTAAGTGAATTAAATTCAAGGAGGCAACAAATGATCAGCAACACAGAAGCCGATTTATACCAATTTCTAACTTTTTGATCAGGCCGGTTCAAGTGATACTGAGACCGATTCATTAGTTTGTGTACCAATGAGACACTCACATCTTTTAAATCAAAACTAATTTTTGTTACATCACTAATTAATGACATTTTAGTTCATAACAGCAGAAAAAATGGGGTAAAAAAATTTGAGGTGAAAAAAACAAAATTCAATATTTCAATGACCGTATTTTACGCACTATAACGTGCACCTAAAAGCATTTAATTTTCTCAAAAGCCGACAGTGTGCCTTATAATCCGATGCGCCTTATGAATCAATATTCAGATTTCTTGGATGTGGCATATTAATGTTCTGTCAAGTGCTTTGTTATAGCTGCAGCGGTTGTGAAAATGCTGTATAAATAAAGCCGTATCCTATTGTATTGTATTCCCTTTAGGGTAGCTCCATCTCATGGATGCATAACGCAACCCCAGCCACTATTATAGCTTCTATGCTAAGTGTCTAATAATGCAGTGCACCCTATATATGTAAACTGTTATAAAATAGGCCATTGAAGGTGCACCTTATATTCTGATGCGCTGTATAGGGCGGAAAATACAGCATATGCAAGTTAAGTAATTAAACTTGTACCACTGTTTTTGGACAGTTCGTCAATGGACCGTCAGAGGAGTGATTATTTTGTCAGCATGGTGTAGCTCCTGCATGACTCACATGACAAAGAGTTCAGCAGATAGATTGAGAAGGCTTGTGAAATCCAGCCTATTGCTCAGCAACGTGAAACCTTCACCTTGAGTCAAAACAGTCTTGCGGTTACACTGTGGGACAACAAGTCACACTTCATGCATGCGTGCAACACAAATGGCTGCTTGTCAAGACGTTGTAAATAAAAGACTTGGCTGGACTACATGGCTGAAGACAATGCCGTCGCACAAAACGAAGGGCATTTTCAGAACGTTACCAACATCTCTCCCCCTCCGCTAACCCCACATTTATGTGTGCACGTGTGAATGGACAGACAGCTGTTTAATATGTGTGACAGATGTTTACATTATTTGCATCAGGTTGTGCAGGCTATTGTTTACAATATGCGCCTGCAGCATTGACGGAGATTTGAGTGATGTGACAAACATATTGTGGTCGTAAAATACGCTGGCGTGTTTAAAAGAACACATTATGGAAAATTGACTTTTTAATCGCTTGTATACAAATAGTTGGGTCTCCGGAGTGACTGACCACAACACCAAATGTGACATGACACACCCATTAATCATTCATCAGCATCGGATGCATTTTTTTTTTATGTCACAGTCGTGCAATTTTATTTCTTACTGTCTTCACACTGAGTTTCTCAATCACTGACTTAGCATTTAACTGAGCAAAGATTCTCCATCCATCCACCCATTATCCGAACAGCTTATCCTCAAGAGGGTCGCGGGTGTGCTGGAGCCTATCCCAGCTGTCTTTGGGCAGCAGGCAGGGTACACCCTGAATTGGTTGCCAGCCAATCACAGGGCACACAAAGACAAACAACCATCTGCACTCATAATCACACAAGGGAAATTAGAGTGTTCCATTAAGCAAGCAAGCAGGTGGGAGGTAATCAGACTACCCAAAGAAAACCCACGCAGTCATGGAGAAAACAGGCAAACTCCACACAGGAAGACCGGGGGCTGGAATCGAACCCATGACCTCTGCACTGTGAGGCGGGCGAGAAAAACCTGTACTCCACATTACCGCCCTAAAAGATTCTCTCATTTTACTCAATTGCTATAATGTAAAAATCAAAAGTGACAGTAAGCAGAGCCATAATGTTAGATCTGCAGGATAACTTTAGCCAAAAGCACTATCGTTGCCTTCTGATAAGTGTCACATAGTCAAACAGTACATCTAATGTACTTGTACATGTAATGTATGCTTTCGAAAGCCTCATCATCCAATGTGAGGTGTCTGTTATTTTTTTGTAGCCCTCATTATGTCTAGCAAGAAACCAAAACAAAAAGAGTGCTATCAAGACAATTGTATCGCTGTTGACAAAAAGAAGGGAAACAATAGGCTAAAAATGAGAATGGTGTTCATGTTCCTCATCTTGCTATCAGTTTGGTGTAGCTAAAATGGAGTTCTGAAAAATTCCCATGTTTTCAGAAAAAAAGTGTGTTTTCGTTCCTTTCTATACTGTACTGTGAGAAGAAGAAACGTTTGAGAAGAAGGAAAAGAACCCTCGAAGTAGACTAATTTGAAGCAGAATGATTTTGGTGCTGTGTTTCAGTGTGATGCCAGTCTGAAAAAAATGTCAGCAGCAATGTGGATGACTGAGCAACATTGTTGGTTTTGTGAAGCTATGTTTACTGGTTTGGACAGTTTTCTAATTCCTGTTTTTGCCTGCAGTGAGAATTATTGAACAACTTTTTATGAACTGAGGACTGTGATTTGGATCTTCCTTGACTGGTTTTGTTCTATTGCGTGCATCTGCTTTGCCCCAAAAAAGAGCACCAAATGGAACCGCTTTGCTTGCTTCTTGTGCCAGCTGCAAGCTACCCAATTGCTAGCTATCTAGCCACCAAATGGCTAGCTGCCATATGCTTGTCACTTGTGAACAAAAAGTAGGGTTTTCTTTGTGTGAATTGTGTTTTGAGATTTTATGTTACCTTAGGGATTGATTTTCTTTTACACTTGTATAAAAGTGTGAAATAGAAGAAATTGGTTAGATGCATCAGCGGCGTTGCCCCTATTCATTTGTCATTGAAGGAACGTTCAAAATCGTTTTAAAACATTCATAAAATATAACTGTAGATGTAAAATATAAATTTTACACTGAAAGAATGAACAAGCATATGTGTTTCTTTCTGGTTTTACATGAAATTGCTCATTTTAAAATAATAGTCTTGTACTATGGATGGGTTGGCTGTAAAACTGAATTGTCCTTCTTGGACTAAGAAATGATTCTGAATTTGAATACGAAAGCCAAAATATGACACAAGTGTTGCCAAAAGTCAAAGTAAAGGATGAATCCTAACAACAAATCAGATGTGATTTTTAAAATTGACACTTTCAAAAGACGAAAGTGATGCATGAAGGTCATTCTAAGGTCAATCAAGGTTCGGTAGTTCACAAGATCACAATGAATAATAAACTGTCACATTACCATCTTTTTGTTCCTTCGGTTGTCATTCCCGCTATTCAAAGCAGCGTCGCTCACTGAGGTGCCCCGAGCTGTCCAATCTTGAGAACTGGGACTGAGAGCTAAATGACAACTTTCAACAAGCTGTTTGCCTTCGCCAAGTTCTCTGCTTCAGCTTCATGTACTCACTCATTTCTCATTTCTACCCCCTGCCTCTCTATCCTCTGAAATTCAGTCTCCCTGAGCACTCTCTTTCTGCGGCTCTGTGTCGAATGGCGCCCGCTAAGCTGGTCGGAAAGTGACAGTGTGACCAAACATGAGGAGAGGTGAGAGTGAGAGAGGGAGGAAGGCAAAGAGAGGGCGGGAGAGAGCTAGTAGCCAATCCAAGTACATATTTTTTTCCACTCTTTTTTTTTCTCTTATACCTACACAGAGGCTTGTTAATGTTCATGTTTGTCCCAAAAGAAGCACACACAGCGGAAACCATTCAGGTTTAATATTTAATATTTTCACAATGCAAATAACATTTAAATTATTTCATATTCGCGTAGCCACTTGTTGCTAGCGAGTAATAATAATAATAACTTGTGTGGGGCTTTTCAAAATACTCAAAGATGCTTTTACACACCAGTAACTCCTACTGTGGCCAGGAGTGTCAAAATCATTTTTGTCACTGGCCACATTGTACAGCTAGTTGCGGTTTCCCTCACAAGGCTACTACGACTGCGAAATCACATAAATGTTTAATTATGTTTCTGTAATTACTATAAAAGGTGTTGTGGTAACAAAATAAATGTATGCAATGTCTCAACATTGTTATTATTTTCATATATGAAATTTTGGTACAGATTTTAGTCACAATCATGGAAGTGAACATACGTGATTTGCTTTTGCGGGCCACATAAAATGATGTGTCAGGCCGGATCTGGCCCCCCGGCCATGTGTTTGACACCCGAGTACAGCAAAAACACTTACGTTTATGAGATCTTAGCACTAATCCACAATTAAGATACCCTTCCATGGTGCACATTTACACAGATGCCTTGACTGTTTGCTTTTACTATTTGTTCTTATGTCTTTGTTCATAGTATACTGCCCCCAGGTGGCCAAGTTGAACACATCAGCAGGAGCAACATCATGACCAATGAATTGAAGCAAAAAAAAAAAAAAAAGTGACAAAAATGATGTAATTCTTTAAATTCTGTTAAAATCATTGCTGTATGTATTCATAAAATACAATTTTTATTTTGTTGTTTTTTTCCACATTAAAATACATGTGGGCGGCCCGGTAGTCCAGTGGTTAGCACGTCGACTTCACAGTGCGGAGGTACCGGGTTCAATTCCAGCTCCGGCCTCCCTGTGTGGAGTTTGCATGTTCTCCCCGGGCCTGCGTGGGTTTTCTCCGGGTGCTCCGGTTTCCTCCCACATTCCAAAAACATGCATGGCAGGCGGATTGAGCACTCTAAATTGTCCCTAGATGTGAGCGTGCATGGTTGTTTGTTTCTGTGTGCCCTGCGATTGGCTGGCAACCAATTCAGGGTGTCCCCCGCCTACTGCCCGAAGACAGCTGGGATAGGCTCCAACACCCCCCGCGACCCTAGTGAGGATAAAGCGGTTCGGAAGATGAATGAATGAATGAATAAAATACATGTTTTCCATTTTTGGGGAAGGCTGAGGTATATTCATGGAATTTAGATTAATTTCAATGGGGCAAGATGATTGGAGATACACAAGTGTTCTGCGTTACAAGCGTAGTCAAGGAACAAATTAATAAATCTCATATCGCAAGCCATCACAAACTGAAAGACACCTTTCAAAGCATCAATACTTAAGCACTGGGACTGAAAACACGAGATTCTGAATCATTGTGATGCTACGCTGGCTTGTCATGAATAGAATAACATTGCTGCTGCTGCCATGGTGACCGAGTATCAGCTACTTAAGGTCCATATAGTATAGCCTTTTGTATGTGTGTGTTAATGTCTCTCAAGAAATACTGCATGTGTTCAGCACTTGACTTTTCTATGATCCATAACGCAGTAGCTTAATTGCCAGTTTTAAAACACAGGTGTCAAACTCAAGGCCTGGGGGCCAAATCTGGCCCGCCACATCATTTGATGTGGCCCGCGAAAGCATATCAAACATGTCAACTTCCATGATGCTGACTAAAATCGCTACCAAAATTTTTAATTCTCATATGGAAGAAATAAGAGACATATTGTAAGCATTTTCTTGTAAACAAACCTCTCATTACAGTAGCAAACAATAGTTGAATAAACCGTTATTATCGACTTTTTTAATTTGGTTTCAGTCATAATGGCACTGCTATTGGGTAAAACATCATACCAAAGTGCAGCTGCGGTAAACCAGCGGGAACGTCTTGTCTTAGTTGATCTGAACTGACCAGACAAGTCAGACAAAAAAAAAAAAAGACGCTGACTGGCACTAAAGTCCATCAGAAGAATTCAACCTATGTACAAGTGTGAAACATACCGGTGAGAATGCAACCTCAACGTTTAAATGTCAATTGCGTTCACGCCTATTTTAGTTAGCTTCTCTTCTCATCTCTGTTCTTAACGCTTTTTTCTCTTAGGCACTGTGTAAAAAGAAAGTGAGATGTAAAGTATTGTGCACATGTTTTCTCCAGACATTTCCTGCTTCGAGTTCAGCGCTAGCTAACGGCCGTTCAGTTAATTGGATGTTTGGATTTATTAGGCCAATAAAGTCATACAGTATATGGAATTGATAATCTGGTGCCCCATTAGCTGTGGAGCTTTTGATGCACGCAGAAAAAATAACACACATCCAATGTGATGGAAAGGAAATCAAGTCTTAACTCTTGCGTGTTTTGTTGTTTTTGTTGCTATTGCTTTTAATGTTGTTCTCTTAGTGCTCCGGTTGCTCGGGTCCTCCTGCGGCCTTTGCTAATGCACTGACTCTTCTGGGTGACATGGCAAATATGCAGTGGTCACAATGGAGAGTGACGTTTGGTGTGTGTGTGTGTAAGTGTGTTTGTGATGGCCAGAGGAGACAAGCTGTTGAATCAAGCGGACACAGAGAAGGCTTTATTGCCCTTGTCCCATTTCCTTGCATTCCCATCTTACATTGACATATCAAGTACATAAGCAGTACATTTGACTGAACTCTCCTCCCCAGCTTTTGAGCAATACTTATTCCAAATGAAGGTGCAGCTCCAACAACGGAACAAGAGAAGAACGTAAAAAGAATATGCTTTACACAAAAGTAAGCAAGACTTACATAAAGTTAAAGACTCATGACCCCTGTGTCAACATACACGCCGATCCTGAAGTTTACCGACAGCCATCAAAATCCTAATCGCTGTTATGGTTCCGAAAGTATGAGCAGCAGCAGTGTGTGTGATCATATTAACCATAGCCTGTCATCGTTGTGTCTTCATCTTTACATGAATTCAAGCAGACATTAAAACAAAACTGCCACACTGCACATGGCACTGACTTTATGCGTGATCATAATGTAGTGTGTCAGAATACGGCACGCGTGCGTCTGTGCACGTTATAACCTTAATGTAGCGGGGTGTTTAGAAACTGCTAATCCCAGCCAATGATGGAACTAATGAACCACAGGCCGGGGCAATCTATTTTTAACTCCAAAACTCTTCAGAACTTCAAGCTTGCGTCTTCAAGCTCTGACTTAGCAGCTCGTACCTCATTAGCATTCTGTACGACACTTAACATAGCTGCAGACAAATCTCCTACAGCGAGCAAGCCTGGGGTCAATGCAGGGCTACGCAGAAAGTGCTTGGAGTTGACAGTTCGAGAACGAAATAGGTTTGTGCTGCTTTTCCTATTGCAGACACCCGTTCAGTACATCTCATGTACTTTAGTTAACCGGTTATTCCATTTTGGTAGAAGGAATCGTTTCTTAAGTTAGAATATTGGTTGATCGCTAACCTTTTCTTCACTGTGCTCCATGTGGTGGATAAAATCAGGCAAAATAAACAGGTTGAAACAGAGACTGGTCCAGGACACATGTACACACACACACACACACACACACACACACACACACACACACACACACACACACACACACACACACACACACACACACACACACACACACACACACACCTTATTTTCCACACTATAAGGCACATCAAAAAATATTCAATTTTCTCAAAAGCTGACAGGGCACCTTATAATTCGATGCACCTCATATATGGATCAATATTCAGATTTCTTGGACGTAGTATTTCAAATGTTCTGTAAAGCGCTTTGTTACAGCTGCAGCGGTTGTGAAAGCTCCTTAAATAAAGCTGTATTGTCTTGTGTTCCCTTTAGCGCAGCTCCCTCTAGTGGATGCACAACTTAACTGCAGCCACTATTGCGGCTTTTACTCTGTGCGCCTTATAATGCGGTGTGTCTCAGTTCATATAAAACTGTATATATGTAAACAGTTTTAAAATAGGCCATTCATTGAAAGTGCGCCTTATACTCCGAAGTGCCTTATAGTGCAGAAAATACAGTACTCAGCATTTCTTTAGTATATGAAATTTGAAATCTCTGTTTTACTTTGAATTAATTAGTTAGGTCGAACAATTACACAAACTCACGCCCCTGACCGATATGCACATACTTTTAAGAGTGATGTGTATTGTAGATGGTTTAAAATTCCATGTCCTTCTTAAGTCATATCTCCAACCTCTGTCATTTGATCTTTTTGGATGCTAAATGATAACAGACTGCTCCATACAGTATTTACACCATTACTTTTTTTTTTAACCTGAGTTTACCGCCTTTTGGCCGATATTTAAAATTTATTGGGGTCATGAACAAATTTTCAATGAATCGTGTTTTTACATTGACACATATTTTTTTAAAAAATCCCTCACAGTGACAAGAACATCGGTCCGATAAGCTGATCTCTAACAAGACCATCATAAAACCCATGGCAGGGACAATTCCTTTATGGTTGTATGGCGACCATCAAACAAGCTGAAAACAGCTACTTAGCCATGCAAACTGCATAACTGAGGACCACAAAAAAAACCCAACTTAACCACACAGTCTAAAGAATAGAATGGTGGGAAAGACACGATGTCCACAACATTCAGCTTGAACTTTAAATACTGACAGTTTTTCAGCGCTGTCTCCTTGTATGTGTGTAGATATATAATCAAGTGGTCAGCAGACAGTAAAAAAAAGACTATCCTGGTAAAGTTCATGTGTGTGTCCTCGTATGCGTTTTCTCCCACCAAAACAGAGGCTGCAATCCAAACAGCAGCCTCTGGCAGTACAATGCGGCGCCTCTCCAAACCACTACTGTAAGTCCTGTATGAGTAAAACACAAAATTTCTTAAAGCTAAAGCAATGGCTGATATCTTGTCACCCAGGTTCAGTCTACTGTGTGTGTTATTTTAAACGGAAGGCTTCAGGTGGGGGGGGGGGATTCTTGGGGTGGGCTGTGCTGTGTGCTCTTTAACCCTCAGCAGTGTTGGGCGCGCCAGTTCATGCTGCCACAATGAGGCACATACATATATGGACTTACTTGGGGCACACCCCCGAATTAAGTCCAACAATGCAACTTCTAAAGTTGAACGCAAGGCATTCCAGTACGATCTCAGGCTTGTTCAGCTTTTTTTTCCCCCCACTGAAAATAATGTATGTAGAAATGATATGTTCTCAGGTCAAACTGTCATGAAACTATGCAGGCAGTGTTTTCATTTCAACAATCTTAAGTGTCGTACAGGTGTAAAAATAAGTTAACCACTGCAAAATTTAAAAAACAAGTGCTATTTCTTTCTTCATTGTCATACAAATGGTAGAAGATAGACAGTAACATGCAAAACCAGTAATTTATCACTCGCTTCACATAACACACAGAAAGTCAAAGGAAAGGCACATATGAGCAAAGTAGGAATTTCACAGGTTATGCTAACATCTGTCTTTTTACTGAGAATGTGACAAGAAAACACTTGAATGTCGAGTCATTTTTAAATGATCTTTATTTTAACTTTGCTGTTACTTTGCAACTAGTTGTTCATTAGTTTGCTTCTAAAATATATTAATATACTGTCAACACTGTAAGACAACATGATAGAAAGCAGACATAAGGAACCGGATTTGGTAACTTATGTCAAAATGAATACTGCACACCTGAAGATATGTGTGTTTGCATGTTCTCAACATGTTTGCGTGTTTTTCAGTGAATACTCTGGCTTCCTCCCACATTCCAATTGTTCGGTTAATGAATGTGAGTTTGAATATTCGTTTGTCGACAGTAAATAGTAGGTGCCCTGTAACGGACTGGCAACCAGTCCAGGATGAACCACGATTCCTACCCAAAGTCATTTGGCATAGCCAACGGCTCACCATCGAGCCTGAGGGAAATTGGGTCTTTGCTGACTTTGATTGTAAGACAGAGAAATGCTCAAATTTGGCCTGATCATGAAATGTGTCTACTAAGTTTCAGGAGAATGGAAGATGACTGACATACTGTCAGTGTAACGACAGCTCAGGGTTATAAGATTTGACAGATTGAGCTCTCAGAGGGCCTGAAAGTGACCCGTTCATCTATTTTGGCCACCCAACTGACGCTGTGAAACCTTGTGACCCTGCTGGTCATAAATCATCATGAGATGTTTAGCTCTGTCAGGATTAACGAAGAAGTGGATGAGGTCTTTTCAAAAAAAAAAACAAACAAAAAAAAAAACACTTATATACAGGAATTTGTGTGTATGTGTGCTTTTCTGCCAGAGAAACGATGTTGAGATAGGTCAGAACCGGAATTACCCTAAAAACTGAAACTGCTGTCATATACTGAATGAGTCCGTGCGAGACGTCATGCCATGCATACCTCGTGAGAGCGCAAATCAGCAAGCTCGAATGATGAACTCACATATTCTTTTGGTGGTTTCTTCCCCCAAAAGACTCAAAGCAGTTTCAACAAGGGGACATTGAGGGAAGAAGGTGATGATGCAGTTATGTGAAGTAAGCAAACTTCACATGTAGACTGCAGTTGGCGTAAACACAGCCATATTTTCATTTTCTTGCCAGGGGACGTATCGTTCGCTGTGTTTGTGAATTTGATAGACACGATATGCCTCGCTGGGCGTTCAACCTGCAGCAGCTGCCGTGCCCCTCGGACACATGTGAATGTACAGTCGTGGCTGCAAGGCTTGCCCACGTCACATGCGTGGCCGACAACACCATCCGCAATAGAGGATCTTGCGATTTACATGTATGAACACGCACCACGGACCCCTGAAGTCTATTTCTGCTTCCACAATGTCAAGCACTGCGTGGGCGTTGTCCACCATGATTTTAATGGAAATAAGAGAAGATGCTACGATTAGTACAGAGTCAGCTATGTAAATTTGACACACCACAGAAAAGGGGATTGTTCACATCCCTGCCAGATTTCAATGATTTAAAAAAAAAACGTTCGCAGTAAAATTGGTAGATTAATTTAACCCGTTCGTGCACCAATAATGATAACCTGTAACCTGCTAACATGATAAGCTGTCCACTGTAGTAACCGCTGTCCCTGAAAGGGTTAACACACACACACGCACACAGTATAAATACGGTATATGGGAAGCACTGTGCTCCAGCACAGAGACAGGTGATACCACTGAATTACAAATAGCACAACTTGCGCAAAGCCTTGAAGTAAGCTTTCAACAGGGCCCAAGAAGTGCATCAAGAGGCCAGCCAGGGAGTACACCTGTACTGAGACAAGACAAACACTCTCAGCAGCTGGCCAAACACACACATGCAAAAAAAAAAAAAAAGAAAAGAAAAAAAAAACCTCCCCCCAGCGTCTTATTTATAACCTCACGCTTACGGCCGAGAAAACTCAGACAGACAGTAGCAGCTGCTTCTACCAGTGAAGTTTTCAGGTCACACAGGAGGAGCACTTCAAGGAACACTTGAAGTCTTCAATTACGTTGTGGTTATGTGATAATAAGTATTGGAATGACACTTCGTTCATGCATATTTCAGTGAATCCCTCGACTATATGTGTGGGATAGGGACAGAGCCCTGTTGCGAAAATCTGTGAGTAATTGACACCCCCTACAAGGCCGGTACACTGTGAATCCAATTGCATTATATTAATAGTCTCATGTCAATGCTGTGCAATAATAATCCATACATCCATTTTCAACAACTCTTATCTTGA
This sequence comes from Hippocampus kuda, assembly GCA_901007745.1. Taxonomy (NCBI): domain Eukaryota; kingdom Metazoa; phylum Chordata; class Actinopteri; order Syngnathiformes; family Syngnathidae; genus Hippocampus; species Hippocampus kuda. The sequence continues at coordinate 10,951 of CAAKHF010017628.1, read as the reverse complement.
ACAAGGTCATGGGGAGTTTCTGGAGCCTATCTCAGCTAAATTTGGGCGGAAAGATGCAATAACTATAAGCCTGTATAAGAGACGGCAAGGTGATCCGACTGGTTAGCACATCCGCCTCACAATGCAGAGGTGCTGAGTTTGATTCCGGCTCCGGCCTTCCTGTGTGGAGTTTGCATGTTCCCCCCGTGTCTGAGTGGGTATTCTCAAGGTACCCCGGTTTCCTCCCATATGGCAGGCTAATGGAACACTCTAAAACTGTATCTAGGTGTGACTCGGTTGTAAAGTGTCCTTGAGTGTTGTGAAAGGCGCTTGCAAATGAAATGTATTATTATTATTATTCATTCATTCATTCATTCATCTTCCGAACCGCTTTATCCTCACTAGGGTCGCGGGGGGTGCTGGAGCCTATCCCAGCTGTCTTCGGGCAGTAGGCGGGGGACACCCCGAATTGGTTGCCAGCCAATCGCAGGGCACACAGAGACAAACAACCATACACGCTCACACCCACACCTAGGGACAATTTAGAGTGTTGAATCCGCCTGCCAAGGATGTTTTTGGAATGTGGGAGGAAACCGGAGCACCCGGAGAAAACCCACGCAAGCCCGGGGAGAACATGCAAACTCCACACAGGGAGGCCGGAGCTGGAATTGAACCCGGTACCTCTGCACTGTGAAGTCGACGTGCTAACCACTGGACTACCGGGCC
>CAAKHF010017628.1:0-10226 GCA_901007745.1 Hippocampus kuda | reverse complement strand
CAGTTTAGCCTGCCACACATTTTTGGAATGTGGGAGGAAGAGTAAAGAGAAAACCCACACAGGCACGGAGGAGAACATGCAAACTCCACACAGGGAGGCCGGAGCTGGAATTGAACCCGGTACCTCTGCACTGTGAAGTCGACGTGCTAACCACTGGACTACCGGGCCGCCTATTATTATTATTATTATTATTATTATTATTATTATTATTATTATTGTGAGTGCAAATGGTTGTTTCTCTATGCGTGCCCTGCGATTCACTGGAAACCAGTTCAGGGTGTACCCCGTCTACTGCCTGAAGACGCCAGCGACAGTGGTGAAGACTGGTGGATTAAATAATAGATGGATGGATGGATGTACCGTATATGAGACAGAAAGGGAAACAGCGCCATCTCGGGATAAACTGTTTAAATGCAGAATTTACCCGGCGCATGCGCAGTACAGTCGTTTGTAACGGGCAGACGACCGAATACTTTGTCCATACCATAACATCAGCTACAATTATAATGCAGGTGGGCGGACCACGCGTAAGAGCCCGATTAAAAGGCTATATTTTCAAACCATTCGAATTAACATGTCTCCTCAACGCCATCTTTCACTCGTTTGTAACACTATTTATTTTGAAAATCAAATGACTTCGCTAATGGATTGAATTGAAGTAGAGTCGTACCTGGTGTCTCGTGGATTTAATGGAGCTTGACAAACAGGTGCAGTGAGGGTGCACAAAACAGACTCGACTGTCTTCCTTGAAGTTTATCCGGAGACGAGGGAAGGAAAGAGGGGTCGTGGCTCGTGAGGGAGCAGGGGAGGGAAGTCGCCCGGTCCAAGGTCTTGCTTGTCTTCCCGGCGTGTGAATCCACAGTGAGACGACGAGAACGCGCAAAAGGGCACGAGCACGGACCAAGTTGACTCGCAACCAGAATTTGACTTTGTCTAAACATTTGAATGCGGTCCACGTTACTTTGTACAACTTGCTGCTCCCCAATTGACTAAATATTCTCTGGAAATATAAACCCTCTGAGAACATATTAATTGAAGCATCACCTAACCCTGAAGTACTGTTGATCAAGTGCCAGGTGTTTCTTGGTCTCATGATGTTAAAATTTGAATGCATATTTGTGGTTTAAAAAAAAATCACTGCATTCATGATGATGCTTCTCTAAATGCTGTTTACATCACCACTTCCTTTCTCATGGGAACCATACCGAGCTGGTCATTATGAAGGAATTTCCTCTGTCTACCAGGGCTGTCACTTGAATTATCAGTAATCCAAGACATTTGAGAAGGTATAATACAATTTTTACGATTGTGTCTCACACACTCGGGTGGCAAAGTACTCACATTCTGTCATTATTAGTACAAATACTTGTAAAAATGACTAGTCAAAGTACAAATTAAACTCCTTTAGAAACAAGTGCAGACTAGAATGTACAATGTTAAAAATGCATTTTTACTGTCAGTGATATTATTTGATAGCTTGGAAGGACAAAGATTTTTTTTAAATGTTTTTACTGTTTTTAATTCTGCTTTTCATTTGTTGTTTTTGTGACATGTACAGCACTTTGGTGTCAACTGTTTTTTGGGGTTTTTTTGCCTTTTCAATGTGTTATACAAATAAATTGGTACGGTACGGTATGGTATACGTTAGCGTTGCGCCTTACTTCTTTGAACAGCTCCCTTCTCTTTTGCTAAGATCTTCAACAAGATGTCTTGTCCGTGTCCGTGGGGATTGTTGGCCATGCACGCAGAAGAACCTCAGACCCGTTCTCCCAAATTTATTGAACTTGAACGACAACACAATGGGTCACATACAATGTGGTACATACGGATATTTACAAACGGGAGTCTTGCACAGTGGTTATCATAGGATGTTAACGCTACAGTACAGGCCTACAGAAATAAATAGAACCAATATTTTTTGATTTCCAGCATAGCAATCTCTTGCAGGTCACTATGTCTTAATTACAAGATGAACAATAAATAGCACATATATATACTGTATACATATAAGATATGTTTAAACCAGACAGTGGAAATAGCAGATGACAATACTGTAATGTACAAACCCATTTTCCTTTGACGTATCGTCTTCACATACAGTAGATCATATTTGCAACACGATGTCAAGTAGAGGGTCTGCTTGGACAAATTGCAGGCTCTGATCAAGTTGAAACACTCCTCATATAGTGACGTGGGGATGTAGAGGGAGGGTGTAAATCAAATCCTGGTGCAGATCAATGTGTTAATATTGAAAATGATAAGGCTATTTTTCCACATTTTCCAAATTTTTCCGTGGATAATATTTCAATTTTCATGATAAAATTCAGACATGAAGAGCCGTATGTATGAATGCGTATAATTTGGTGTGTTCCTTTAGTCTTTAATTCACTGAGCTGAATCCACATCATGCATCTGTTCACTTACAACGTGCAGTGTTCTTCCCTCCTGATTGGTTGGTCAGGATTTATGACAGAAGAATCACAGCGTGAATTGTCATACAACAAACACGTTCCTGCCGGTCCAAACCAGACTGGTGACTGCTCAGCTGGGGACTTTCGTGAACATGTTCTGTCAGCATTGGACTTTTCTTGGTTCTCAATGAAAGACTGAAACACTTGCCAGCTTTTCAAATATTTTCCAATGAATTTACACGGATGATGAAAATTAGTTTGAGAAATTCTCCAAAACAGTAAACATTGAACAGTGTGCATATCAGCAGCAGTAAATGCGCCCTGCAGTGGCAACAAACTGAAGCGTCACAATATTAAAGCACATAAATGATTTACCGATCTATTCTTCTCTTGCCCTTTAAGAGGAGGGCTGTTTGTGTGTGATTACTTTATATGCCGCATGAAGACACCTACGAAGACATTTACTTTAAACAAAGCGCCGGTATCAGAATAGGGATGACGAGGAGCACTCCTTGGCGGAATTAGCTCCCGATTCCACTTTTGTGCTTATTGTATATCAGATCTGCTTTCTACTTTCCAAATAACGCAAACCACACATAAAAAAAATCAAATAAAAACAGAGCATTGGTTTCTAAACTTGTAGTGTATTTTGGGTAGGCGTGTCAGTGGAAGTCATTGGACGGCATATTTTGATGATGTCTGATTTGTAGTGACCGGGAATATCTGATCAGTCCCTTTACGCTGCAGTCACCCATTCATATATACATTTTTTTCAAACTTGAAGGCTGTTGCAGATCTGAAGATATCCAATTCTACGGGGTTTTTTTCTGCTTACACTGACATGCGTATCCAAACCGGGTCACATGGGAGACAGAAAATCTGCATTTGGTCAGCGAGGCCATACATTCATTGCCTTTCCCTTTCTGTTACATATCCAGTGAGGTCAACTGGACGGTTCACTCCTGACTGGAATCAAAACACATGCAAATATTTGGAAGCTAACCCGCTAAGTGACATGCATGCTGTGTACGTGTGTGTTGGTATTTTGGGGGCGGGGAGGACTTCTGTTAGGTGCAGGCATTAGGGACACCGTGGCCCTATTTACCACATGAGGCCCTTTACGAAGACGACATGTACAGAAGGGAAGTTGTACATTAACACAAAAAGATGCTGGTCAAAAAAATCTCAACTAGAGTATAAACCACTACTTTTCTGCAAGAGTTCGAGTCCAAAATATTCCAGGGGCAACTTGATTAGTTTCGGGACTGCGGCGTTTTTTTTATTTACAAAAAAATAATTTCTTGCACTGACTTAACTGTTGGCCACCCGCCTATTCGAAGTAAATGGGTGGGGCTTCAAGAAGGAAGAGGAGAAGATTTATCTACCTACAGGACTACAAAGCTAGAGGTCACCATCGTCATCATAGTCACTGGCGATGCGGTGGGGGAATGGCTAGAGGAAGGCAGCATGCAGATTGGTGGGGTAGAGGGTGCGCTTCCTCGAACATGTACAGTGTTTGGTCATCACCTGCGGAGAGAACGACAAAAATGAAAATGAATAAAATCATGTGATTCTTGGGACAAAGTGATCATCGTATACGTGCACATTTTAGATACCCCTAAAATAATAAAAATAATACAGCAGTAGCTGAATAAAGTTGAATGGAAAACTTCAGAACTTCAGCATATGGCTCCCAAGACATATAAATGATAAGCTCCGCAACTGTCTTTTTTTTTTTTTTTAACGGTACAGTATCGTTAATGGTGAAAAAGGACAACTGATAATGTACAATGTACATAGATCGGGAAATGGATTATTCTGATGAAGGAAAAGTGTTACCCTTGTCTCTGGCCTAGCTGCTTAGCACAATATGGTGAAAGTGACGTTAAGTTGATAGTACTAATAACAGACTATGCACCCTAAAGTGAGCCACATTTATTTTGAAGGTGCAAGCAGTTAACACAATCCGCGCAGCGGGCTCGACTTTCACCAATTGCAACCTTGTTCTATTGCAGTTTCTTTCCTGTGGGGAAGGAGAGACACGGTTGGGAGCATGCACTTTTCAGCTGTTTATAAATTCAATGAGCACACTCATGCAGAAGCTGCTATTGGCCACAGCTCACGCCCTGACACTCACGTGCAGAAACACCTTAGTTGAGCCAAAGGCTAACTTCATCCATCACAATCAGGTGTTTGTAAATAAGGGTAACTAAAGTAAACTATTAAAACTGCTTTTAACAGTATATGGTCTACCTACATCATACATTTCGCATATTGTAGGTGGGTCTTGAATATATACCTCATGATGAGCAGGGGGTTCGCAGCACTGCTACATAGATGTACTTTTACTGGGTTTGGCGAATCCCGAAGAATTAAAAGTAAATGCCGATCATGTCAAACGTCTGCATCTTGTTACCTTGGTATTAACTTGCAGCTGTCTCCTGGTGAACGATGAAGTGTCTATTTGAATCGTCCACCTCGCTGCCACAGTGCACATCACTCCTGTTTCCAAGCACACAAACACTCAATAAAACGATACCTCCAACAACTGGACAACTAGCTACAAGTAAAATTGGTTACTTCATTTCACGAGCGGCGGGGGAACTCCGGCTCCCTCCCACATTCCGAAACATACATTTTGGTTTTAATTGAAGAGTCAATTGTGGGTGTGTAGTTCGGTGGAATAGCATTTGACTGCAGATCAAGATGTCTGTAGTCATGTACTCGATCCTCCCTCATACTCTTGCAAATGCCCTTATTGTGGGATTAACAAAGTTCTAATGTTTATCTTAAATTGTGCATTGATGGGACTGTGAATGTTTGTTTGTCTGTATGAGTTCTGTGATAAACTGGCAGGCAATCCAAGATGTACTCTGCCTTTTTGACCCGAATGACGGCGAACAGTTCTGCATCACAGTAAAACTACAATAACAAAACTTTTGTTGAATGAATAGCTCCCTGACCTTATCAATCTGATCATTATTGTGGAAGCTTTTTTTTTTTTTTTAAATACAGCTCTTGTATTGGATCTTATTGTTAGACGCTGCCTAATATTGAGAATGTCAGTGTTATATTTTTACAGTGAAAAAGTTCAACAATATCTTCACCTGTTGTCATTGATGTCTCTTGAGTCACTGATGCTGTTTCCTGCTAGCAAAACAAAAGTAGTTTAACACATCATTTCTGAATCAGTGAATTCAACGACTGGGAAGAAATCATATGATGGCAATTCAAGACCGCAACATTTAACTGAACTCTAAATAATCTTACTTTAAAATTGGATGGGCGACAGTATTATCAAATGTTTGGCTACATTGTACATGTACTGCATTTGCATGCTTACCGTTGTCAATGTTAAGGGGGAAGGATTCCAGTATGTCGCCATTGTATCTGCCCGCTCGGTAGCCCAGTGCTGTTGAAACTCTGCAAAACAACAAAGGGAGCATCACAATAAATCTGTTCCAAACCCGACTTGTCGTGAACTTAACTAGACCACTTGGTGAAAAGGTGGTCTTTGGCAAGAGACAGGACAAAATACTGTCATTATGAAACACACGTGTTGGTCTGAACAGAGTTCGGGTTGCAGTTGATGCTGGCGGAGTTGTTCGGCGTCAAGTTGCTCTGAAAGACGGCGTTGCTGTAGGTGTTGGCGTGCTCGGTGGCCCGGATGTACGAGTAGAATGGGTTGCTGGGAGAGCAGACAGGCATTTGCTTCGGCCTCACGGGCTTGGCTGGGAAGGAAAGGAGGATTGTCATAAAAGTACATAGCTTGTTCCACACATTCGTGAAACATCCAGAAGTGTGCATCAAGCTGGTCGCTCTTCGGATTAATCAGAACGCAAAAAATAGCTCTTCGTTTCACAAAGTCAGCGACCTTTGCTCTATGCTCATCCAAGTTAAGACGGTTCACACAACTAAACATGCACGTAACTGTAGCCAGCTTTTCTTCCAAAATTTTGTATGTAACTTGAAAAGTCCGTAAATAAAAGTTGTTTGTAACTTATGGTTCCACTACACATGTTTTTGCAAATGTTAAATACAGACAGCATGAGAGAGATGCATCTCCATTCTCATCAACCTCTAGAACCAATACCAATTTGCGCGGCATGAGGGCGTCGTAGGGCGCTTTTCGCCCTCATGGCGTCTTTTATGCGGTCAACTTCCTGCTGGTAGCGACGGCGGTCCATCATGGCGCCCTCCTTGGCATCCCTCAGTGCAGTCTCCAGGGCCTTAACTCTCTCAGCAGTAGACCGAAGACGTTTCTCCAGCTTTGGAAGCTCACAACGCAGATCTGCATTGTCACGAACCAGCTGCATGGATGTGAGGAAGGAGAGACGGACAATCTTTTTTTTTTTTCTGTCAAAGTCACTCAATGGATGTTGAAAAAGAAAAGATACGCCACGCGTGTTCTCACCTGTTTGTGAACCTTTGTAAGTTGGTCCAGGTTATTCTCAAGAAAGGAAATCTTCTGCTTCTGGGTGCAAGACCCCCCGCTATCATCAGGTTCCATTTCGGAACTCTGTAAATTGGAGGATTCATGGAAGGAAGCCAAATATACCGTATTTTCCGTACGATAAGGAGCACCGAAAAGCATTCAATTTTCTCAAAAGCCTTATAATTCGAGGCGCCTTATATATGGATCAATATTCTGCTTTCTTGGACGTAGCATTTTAAATGTTCTGTAAAGAGCTTTGTTACAGCTGCAGCGGTTGTGAAATCGCGATATAAATAAAGATGTATTTCATTGTATTGCATTATCTTTAGCATAGCTCCATCTAGTGGATGCATAACGCAACCGCAGCCACTATTGTAGCTTCTATTCTATGCACCTTATAATGCTTATAAAGAGTGTCCTATATATGAAAACTGTTTTAAAATCGGCCATTCGTTGACGGTGCACCTTATACACCAAAGCGCCTTATAGTGCGGAAAATACGGTAGTCATAATAGAGATCAAGAGTTCCATCATTTGTAAACTACAAGAATGATCTTCCACTATTTCTGAAAAGAAATTAAAGGGACAAAAACATAGTCGCGAACCAGCCACTAAAGTGGATGCACTTGCCATTTCAAAAAAATGTTTGATTCAAACGTGTCAGAGAGGTTTTATTCTACTATATGTTTATTATTTTAGCTGCACTTTGGGAGAGGACTAAAAAAATCCGAGGAAAAATAACGCGAACCTGTCTGATTAGGCCATTATGACGTTAACACGTCTTAATGGTGATTTTGTCACAAAGTCTTCCATGAAGGTGTGCAATTGGGTGTGAAGGCAAATGATCATAGTTCAGCCTTGGTGGAGATCTTCTATCTTGGCATTGTTAGATACAGGTATTTTTGTAAAGGCAGAATTTTTGGTTTGCATGAGATCGTGCAGTTGTACGTAATTATTTCTGGCTAGTATTGTTGAATCCTTAAGACACTATGCTGACATACTTTTTTAACCCGCGACGTGAGGTCTTGAACAAACAGCTTGCGAAGGTTGTGGAGGGTCTGGAGTTCGCGGGCCTTGGGCAAGAATGGATGGAGAGAAGGTTAGAGGGCTAAACTTAAGAAATCGGATATTACAGAAAGAATAGAAAGTCATGGCATGTTGGTTATGTATGAACAAAGTCCTTTGAAGACTAAGCGTAGTTGCACGTTTACTCACGACAGTCTCTTCCAGACCCTTCAGATCCTGTTTAGTCTGCTCATGGCGCTCGTGCAGGAATCTGACAGTAAGAGGGAAAATATTAGATAAAGTATTTAAAGGCAAACAAACAAGATAATACAGTATGAAAGACTTACGAGAGCTCCTCCAGGCGCTCGCTCTTGGTATTGTCCTGACTCTTCAGACGCTCAAAGTCGGAGCGAACCTGAGCCAGCTCCAGCTCCATCTTGGAATTGCGACTAGGCGTGACACATGTTCTATTAATGTCATGTTCTATGATGGCAAGCATAGCAATGCGCATTCATAGCGCAAACAATATTTTGGACGTTAAAGAGTATACAGACTCGGTGAGTTCGTCGATGAGCCTCTGTTTCTCATTGATCTCATCACGCAGACGCGCCAGCTGCTTGTGATGCAGGCCACGGTGAGACTCGCCCTGCTGGCGGGTGATCTTCTGCAGAGTTTCATATTGAATTGGAAAGAAACAAACACACACAAACAAAATTGAATTCAAACAGAATGTCTTCTTTGTGTATTTGCATGCAGATATGTCAGAGATGTTTTAGTAAGACACCTGGTAACTGTTGTTGAATTTAAAAACGATATATCGTATGTCTCCTTAAACCTTGGATGTCAACATGCTAATAACATAACTGCCTCACTTTTTTTTTTTTTTGTTGCCAGAATCAGAATCCGATTTGCTCTTTGGATAGGCATTTTTGCAACATGTGCAACGGAGTACGGTGAGTCATTTCCTGCAAAAACTTGACTTTGGCAAACTACATGAGGTTGGTGTATTTTTTTTTTTTACCTTCACATTTCCATCTTCAGTCTCTCCCTTCTCTCCATCTTTGTCCTCCAGAAGAGAATTATCTTGTAAAAGAGGAGAAAAGGGGAAAGGGTTGGACACTGAATACACACACCCACACAAATAAAATGATGCTGCCGAGGAGTAGTTTTTGTGGAAACATATTCATCCAGGGATGTTCACATGCACTCGAAACCGGAGTACCCGGAGAAAACCCACGCAGGCAAGGGGAGAACATGCAAACTCCACACAGGGAGGCCGGAAGTAATGCGGAGGATGCGCTATCCAGTCAACCACTGGGCTGCCCAAACCATCCATCCATTTTTCAATCCGTTTAATCCTCACAAGGGTCGCGCGGGGTGCTGGAGCCTATCCAGGCTGTTTTCAGACAGTAGGCAGGGGACACCCTGAACCGGTTGCCCGTCAATCGCAGGGCACACAGAAAGGAACAACCATCCACGCTCACACTCACACCTTGGGACAATTTAGTGTTCCATGAACCTGCCATGCATGTTTTTGGAATGTGGGAGAAAACCGGAGTACCCGGAGAAAACCCACGCAGGCCCGGGGAGAACATGCAAACTCCACACAGGAAGGCCGGAGCTGGGATCAAACTTATGACCTCTTCACTGTGAGCTCGTCACGCGAACCACTAAACACCTGACCGCCTGCCCAAGCCAGTGATGTGAAAAAAAAAAAGACTCAGCACAAACGGATGAATATGAGCCTGAGCGTTTAAGAGTTCTTTTGCCTGTTTACATGATCATGTTACACTGATTGTGTCTTGAGCATTACCTTGGTCTTGCAGCTTGGCCAACTCTTCGCTTAGAGAGTCGTGACTCTCCTCCAGCAGCCTCTTCTTATGCTCTACGCTCTGCATGTACTCAGTCAGCGAGCGGATCTTAGCTTCATGCTGCAATGCAATGTTAGCATTCACAACACTTGCACGATAACAATGGCAGAAACCTCTTTGATTCATGACACCAGTTTCTTTCTTGACCCCTCCTGTGGGTCTCACCTGAGAGATGAGAAGGTGGCAGGAGGAGAGCTCTCTCCCAGTCTCCTCCATTTTGCGGTGGCACTCCAGCTGCATGTTCTCCAGCTGCCGGCAACGTTTAACCATGCTCTTCACCTCGGATTTGATCTTGCTGATGTAGAGGCGCGCCACTGTGAACTCCTCCTCGATGGCGCCGCTGATCTCCACCGGCTGAGCGGAGTAGGAAACATATTCCACATTTATTTTTTTCAATCACGTCTCATATTTGCAGTCATGACGTTGAATGCCCTAAAGGTCAAACAATTTGCATTTGTGGGTGGGGGGGGGGGGGTGCAGGGATAGTTTTCTGAAGTTACACAA
>CAAKHF010017627.1:2034-25414 GCA_901007745.1 Hippocampus kuda | reverse complement strand
ACACCCTGCTTTGCTTTATTGTGACTGGCCTCCATCCAGAAAACGACTGAACAAAGGCTGACTGACAGGTGTACGACAGCATTGTCATCCACTTCCTGGTTCACGCCCCATCGGATGCACCCTCCACACTCACCCACACACGCACGCACGCACGCGCGCGCACTTAAAAAAAGCATTCAGTGTGAAATAATGTAATCAGTGCCGGGGATTAATTTAGTTTTGGACATGCACAGCCTTTCTTTTACTGGCCCCTAAAAGGATTGCTATGGTAACCAGTGATAGCTTGGCCGGTTATCATAGACACTGCATTATAACCTACTAAGTTTTTGATTTGGTGATGTATGGTATTAGAAGGTGAGGTTCATGGCTGGTAAGGCATTGATTGCGAATGAAATGCATATTTACTGTATTACTGTTGGGCAAAAAAAAAAAAAAACAACCCAAACGGTGGTCCATGCTTTGGATTACATTCAAAAGAAAACTATCAAAGTAATAATAAAGCGGGGCTACACAGTGTCCCCCACCCTCAATTCTTGTATTGAAATATAGCACATGTACTTCTCAATTTGAACGTGCATGTGTGCAGGTAATTTGTTCTTCAATTATGTCGATGTGGGGTTGGACACAGTTAATATTTAACGGCGTTACACTGCAAACTGCTGTTGCCTGGTTAAACATTTTCCACTCAGGTCAGGAGAGAAAAGGATCGCAAATAACGTTCATTAGTACAAAATGCCTCTCACATTAGACAACCACTACTTACAGGACGCTGAATATCATGTTGACCGAAAATAAGTCATGAAACACAGTCAGTCCAGAAAGAAAGAAAATTTGTAGCATTGAATTCAGCTGCGTGGTCATCGTTTCTATGCTGTCGTTTCATTGGTCCAGTCTGCCCTCTAGTGTTTAATATTTGTTATGACAGGAAGGGCGCGCGCCAACACCATTTCTTTTCTGTTATTTCGAAATAAGAGTTTATCCTAAAAAAAAAGAAAAAGAAAAAAAAGAGCTTATTCTCAAAATACAACTCGACTGGAAATCTAAATTTACGTTATTTTCATATAATTTTGGTGTTTTATCTGAAAAAATATATGATTGCCAGAATACTGTGATTTGGTGAGCGTGAATTTTTTTCTTTATTCATATATTATAAATATTCATGTTGAAAAAAAATCAACCCCCCCAAAAATAATTATTTTTGCAATACTAAATATTTTAAATGTAGGAAAGTATTTTTTTGTAAACGTTTACTAGGCGTAAAAATGAAATTATTCATTCATTCATTCATTCATTCATCTTCCGAACGGCTTTATCCTCACTAGGGTCGCGGGGGGGAGCTGGAGCCTATTCCAGCTGTCTTCGGGCAGTAGGCGGGGGCACCCCGAATTGGTTGCCAGCCAATCGCAGGGCACACAGACAAACAACCATGCACGCCCACACTCACACCTAGGGACAATTTAGAGTGTTCAATCAGCCTGCCGCGCATGTTTTTGCAATGTGGGAGGAAACCGGAGTACCTGGAGAAACGCAGGCCCGGGGAGAACATGCAAACTCCACACAGGGAGGCCGGAGCTGGAATTGAACCCGGTACCTCTGCACTGCGAAGTCGACGTGCTAACCACTGGACTACCGGGCCGCCCAAAATGAAATTATCTTAATATAAAAAAAGAGTGCTTTATTTTCTCACCCCTATTCAAGAGTAAACATATTTGCACACATTTCAATTTAAATGTTACCTGAGTCTCATGTGAAATTTTGTATAAGGGGAAAAAAGGTTGCTTTATACTAAAAGAAAAATCAACAAAAAATTCATAAAATAAATCCCATCAATACTATTAGTGCTCTTTTGTTTAATTATTTTTCGTTCAATATGAAACCATTTAAATAAAAATACACTTTAATTCTTGTCATTGTTTTTATGTCAAAAATTATGATTTTACCGTAAAAAAGTACTGTACAGGTTTTCCTCACATCAAGAATTTTATTAACTATTCACAACAAATGTGTTTTTATATGGGGAAAAATGTGGATGTTCTTATTCCCTGCAAAAATGGACTATTTTCATTTCGTGACTTCCTACTGTATGTGGGGAAAAATGTAACTTTATTCTGATAATATTATGACTTTGTATGTTAACTTATAAACTAAAAATGTACGAGTTATGAAAAACATTTATTGAAAAGAAAAGACAATGCAAATGAATGCAATTTGAAGTCAAATCAAATAAATCAACAGATAGTTTGTGTCTTCAGCAGTTTCTCATAATCCATGCTGAAGTTCAACACCTCGGGACGTTTTGTTGTCACCTGCAGGGACAAAAAGAAAGTATACTGATTTCAGCATGGCTCAATGTGACACTGTTATTGGTCTTAAATGTATTTCAACAAACAGAACCAAGAATACTGCACTTGCCTTTGTGTGTCAATATTTTCTGGATGCGATCTGAACCTTTCACCTGTGTAAGCATCTACTCGTCCCAAATTGTGACGTCCTGCACACAGCCAAAAAACATTTTTGCCATTAAAATTGTTCCAAAAAAAAAAAGTAAGTCAAAATACGCTCCCTGGTGGCTGTGAATAACATCGTGAGGACATCAGAGCTATTTGATTTATTGAATGATTGTTGTCTATACTTTGAGGCAACCATGACATAATTTTTTTAAGAAAACGTCAAAATAATGGAAATACAACATTTGTAATTTCATGACAATAAAGCTTTTCAAGGAAAGAGTTATTAATTTATACGACTAAAGTAGACAAAGTAGAGTTAAAAATAAAAGTAAGAGAGAACAATTCATATAACATTACGAGAATAAAAAGGAAATGTGACAGGACTGAAACAAAGTAGTCTTCCCCAAAATCTAAAAATCCTCTTTTCCTGAAAAACACAATTTCATCATTTTCATCAAGAAATCTCCCCTCATATCTTATCAGACGTTTTTCGGACTTGGATGAAAACTATACGTTACGATCCTAACCCACCAAGTTGCAGAACACCTCTTTTTGAGCAGGAAGTGAACCAGAAGAACCGTCATGACAATCAGCAGGGCCGCTGCCAGTGATCCGAAAAGAGCTCCAAAGAAGCCCGGACCCCAGCGGGAGCGGTCACACCTTAAGCCGTAGTACTGCTGTATATCTGACTCATAGCAACTACAGGGGAAACAAGCAAACATGCACATAACTCCTATCATGGCCAAAGGCATTTATTCACTCAACTGTATGGGGCCTTTATTTGAGAGAGACTCCAGGGATAAAGCGTTTATTTTCTTTCAAGTCGAGTATACGTGCCATTTGATTAAATAAGATGGAGTGGGGCTTTTTTTTTGGGTGCTAATTCTAACTCAATTATATACGGTGGCAAGATAATTCATTGACAATTAACTAAGAACTGAGGTTAATATCGGATGTAAAGGCATTTATTTGTTAAGTGGACAAAGCACCCAGGTGATTAATGGAGGCACGGTGTCTAATGGCACTGAGGCCACGATCTGAGGTGAGGCGTTTGTTTTTTCTTAAATGGATGACACAGCAGATGATTAATTGAAGCGTGATGTCAAATGGCATGGAGGCTATTTTGTTAGGTAAGGCATTTATTTAAGTCAAAGAACCACGAGATGATTGAGTGAGGCATTGCTTCTGTTACAATTGAGGTTCGTATCTGAGGAATGGTGTTTATTTGTTCATATGGGCAAAGCACCAAGTGATGAAGTGAGGCACGGAATCTAATACTGAAGTGTGAAAGCAATTATCTGAGCTGAGGTTTTATTTCTGAAACTGGATGATGCACCGGATGATTAATTGAGGCACAACATCGAAGAGGATGATGGCCACTATCTGAGGCGAGGTTTTTGTTGATGTGGGCAAAGCACGAGGTGATATATTCAAGGCACCGCATCAGTTTGAGCAAGGGTGGGCAAACTTTTGTGCTTTCATTTTCAAAACTGATAAATGGGCCAGGTCGTCTGTAAATTATGTAACGGTATGTAGAGTATTGCAATACTACTACGACTACTACTACTACTACTAATAAATACAGATTTTTAAAAACGTTACCATATGTATTAATTAAATTAACCAACAATAGATATAAAACTGATGTAACACTGTTAATTAAATTTTTTTTAAATGTTTTTGATTAATACATTTTTGCACTGCAATAAATTCATACTCAATACCAATTTTTATACGAAAAAGAATATAAACAAAATATATAAGGAATATATAAAAGTGAGAGAAACGCAAACAAATATGCTCATGAAAATGGTCAATGGGCCACGTAAAATAATGGAGGGGGTCACATGTGTCATATGTCATACTTTGCCATACTTTTAAGAGTGTGTAGGCTGCTAATTAAAGTTATACGGTCATTAAACAATGATGAGAATATTTGATTGTTTGACTGACTTATTTCTCCTCTCTGGATAGCGCAGGTGTACCTAAAGAAGCGTCTTACCTGCACACAGCCCCTCTGTGAATATCATTGAGACATTGACCGTGCACACTGCAGAAGTCTGGCATCGTCTTGCAGGGTCCAACGCACCGCCACCGACCGTCAGTCAACTCAGGCGTGTAATTAGCAAAGGCGGAGCAGTCGACAAAGGGCAGAATGTCTGTGATGTCTGATTGCCGACAACAAAGCAGGTTTTTATTGGAGCGTCATGAGCAACGATTGAGGTTGGACTTACTTTTAATCTGGGGTGGCACGGAAACGACTTCCTTGAATAGCACGCTGGCGTTACCGAAGGCTTCAGAGAGGAGCTGGATGTTATCGCTCTCTTTCAGGATTTGTGTCAACGTGTCATCGAGCCGAGTGTTGAGCCAGTGGATCTGCGTGGCGTTGTTCTGATAGGCGTACTGAACTCGGCTCGTGGCCAAAACGCTTCTCGGCCTGCAGCGCACCAAATCCATTGGCGCCAAATGAGGATACTTGGACAAGAACTGAAAATAACGAGCAAGTGATTAACTGAGGCATTGCTTTGAAAGATAGATCGTTGAAGTGAGGTGTAATTTGTTTGAATCGACAAAGCACCAAGCGAATAGCTGAGACTTGAGGCGCAGCGTTTATTTGAGGTGAGGACTCCAGTGGATGTGACAAACTCCTCACCATTTGAAGAAACCTGACAAGCATATGACGATGTGGTACTAGCTGAAGTGAGGCCTTTATCAGTCAACCACAACCGATGGTTAGCTCAGGAATTGTGTCTAAAAGAGCAAAGGTCTCTATTTGAGATGAGGTCCTGAAATAAAATAATAGCTGCCTGTCAACGAACGGCAATGAATTGTTCTGATCAAAATGTTTTCCCTCCATTTCCTGTTGGATGATGATCACACTTTTATTTTTATTTTATAACCAACGACCTTCTGCTGTGCCATCACAAAATACTGACGCAGGAAAAAAAAGCAAAACCTATGACTTGAAATGACATCACACATGTTAGATTTTGTGTTCATGAAATAAATGTCTACCTTCTTTAACAGAAAGCAAAAAAATTGGATTATTCGTTCGCCGTTCAGAGAGTGCTTCATCCTTCTTGCTTCAATAACACTTCCCGGTCTGTAGTAGGGAAAAACAGACACCAAATGAAAAAAAAAAAGAAGCTTGTGTTGAATCAAATGAGTTTTCACAATTCAACCAGTAAACTTACAGTAATTTGACAAGGTCGATTTTTTCAAAGGCTTCGGGGTTTGCCTTTTTGCACGGTGTTTCGAGCTGAAAAGATGATGCAGAAGTGCAGGTTTAGCTTTGGAACCATTTTGATTTCCTGTTGAAACTACAGAAAAATGCTACCACTGACCTCTCCCCCCCAAAAAACAAACTCTGGTTAAGACATCACAGAATGTCGTAGTAATACCTCAATACTGCCCCCTTTGGGACAGTAAGCATCTTAGGGGGATGACATTAGAGTAATTTGATTGGGCCTTTAAGCCACATTTCCAGCTAAAACTCTACGAATGTATAGTTCCTATTACTTGGACAGTTACGGTCTGATCAACAGGTCAACTGAGATTTTTGAGTCTTCAATGAGCCTTACATGCATGCTTTTGGAATGCGCGAGGAAGCCGGAGCACCTCAAGAACATGCAGACTCCTCATAGGCAGGCAGAAATTCGAACCCAGAACCTCAAACATATAAGGCAGATGTGCAGTTGAAAAGAAAAAAAAAATCTCTCTACCTCCTTCAGCAACTTGTCGTTGAAATTTAATGACTCTGGTGAGAATAAATCATTATAAGCATCCAAAAAGGTGATCTTGATGTCCAAAGTAATATTAGCTTTTCGAGTAGGAATTGCTGCAGTATCTGGAAGTGAGGAAGGAAAAAAAAGTAGCCAGATAGAGTACCGGTAGTATAAAAGCAAAACAACATACACAAATACTCTGTACAGGGGGTCCTTGCTGTTTGACAGAGTTAGGAACAGGTTAGGGACGTAACGTAAGGAACATATCGCAGTCGATCAATAACCACTGCTACTGAAGTAGTAAAACAATCAAATCAAAAGGTCTATCTATGGCAGTGTACCATTGTTCATCAAGGATCCCCTGTAGTGGTACATTGAAGTTGTACAATATGGAGTTGGCCCAACATTTTGACCAAAAGATACGTCATAAAGTTTGAGACCCATCGTGACAATTCCAATTTTGATCAGTGACTGTGATTGCAGTCGCACAACTCAAAGTACCACCGCATATCGTTCAGAAAGGTGTAGTCTTCCTTACCAATATTAGCAGCTCTGGAGTTCTCTCCAAAGGTGCAGGTATCTCCAAACGTACCCTCTTGGCAAAGGCAGAGGCAGTGACCGAGTTCTGTACTGAACGTGCAATTGCCCGCCACGCACTGACAGTCCTCGTCTCTGCACTGAGGGGTAGTGGATTCACCCATTACCGTGGGAGTGAATTGCAACTGTGCGATGGTAGGAGATGTCGTGATGAGGACTTCTGTGGCGGTCGCTGCGCTCGTCCCGTCATGTGTGATGGTGAATTGTGTCGAAGGTGTGCTACCGAGGGAGAGTGTGTAAGGTGTGTGCTCCGTGGATGTATCTGGATCAGAGGTTTGCGTCTGGTTAGTAGTTGGTGAAGCAGAGACCACGGCGTTAGTTGTCATTGGTGGTGTTGAATCTGTCGATAAACTGGTGATTCCTGGTGTAAGTGTGGCTGGTGTGGGAGTACTACGGTGAGGTTTTGCAGTATCTGTGGAAGAACTGGATGTTGCTATAGACTGGTCATTGTCAGTCGTTTGCATAGTTGCCTTGTTGGTGGATGTTTCAGGTGACGTGTTGGATTCTGTTGATTCAGTTGACATAATTGTCGTCATAGATTTTGTCTGTGACTCTGATGTGGACGATATTCCACCGGATGAGGCTTCTTGACTGGTTGGTTTCGTCTCCGTTGACGTCATATTCAAACTTGACGATTCTGTGGACTCATTAGGTGTTGATCCTGCAAATGTTATAGTTGTTTCAGATGCAAGCTGTGGTTTTGAAGATGAAGAAGTACCAGCTGTTGCTGGTTCATTGCTGGTGAGTGTGAGTTGAGTTGTTTCTACATGGACTGGTGTTTTGTCTGTGCTGAGTCCTGAAGAAACTTCAGTATCTGTGGAAGAACTGGATGTTGCTATGGAATGGTCATTGTCAGTCGTTTGCACAGTTGCCATGCTGGTGGATGTTTCGGGCGAGATTACTGATCCAGTGTATGTTGTGGACAAGAATATCGCTACTGATGTCACCTGCTGCCCTGAAGAGGAGGATGATTCAGTTGATGAATCTTGACCGATGGATTTGTCTTCAGTTGATCTTTGATACAAAGTGGGTGACTCTGTGTTGTACTCAATGGCTGTAGTTGATGGTTTACGACTGGTTTGAAAGTGTCGTGTTCCCACATTGCTCGGTCTCGTGTCAGTTGCCGTGAAGTGACTATTGTTGGTGGTTTCCAAAGTTCCTCTGGTGGTGGGTGTTTCAAGTGATGTGTTTGATTGAGCTGAACCTGTGGGCGTGATTGTAGCACAAGATGTTGACTGTGTCTCTGACGACAAGTAAAAAACATTTATATTTGTTTCATGGTTGGTCAGTGGAAATGAACTCTTTTTTTTTCTTTTAGACTCTGCAGAATTATTGAGGATTTCTTTCAAAATCTTTGACTTTATCACATCTGACATTTGATACGTTTTTTGTACCAAAATACTTCAATGGTCACGCACACTAGAATGCATTTGATTAAGCTTTATTTTATGGTCATCAACATATTCTTCCATTTTGCTTTCCTGTAAAATGAGAAATTTCCAGTCCAGGCAGTCAATCTACATGCTTTGATATTAATTCGATCAGTGATTCCCAACCACGATGCCATGAGACATAATCAAGTGTTCTGTGGTAAATTGGACAATTTTATTTACAGGACATAAAATGTGCCTACTGTAATACAATACATAAATATTTTTTAGTGTTAAATATTTGAGATCCAAACATGGTACATTCATTACAATTATGACCTAAACCGGATTAATATTTACATTTTTTTAAAGTGACACCATTAACAAAGCCGTAGCCGTTGATTTTTTTTCCCCAAATAGTTGGAATTTTGGTTTGTCACTTTCAATTTTTTTACCGTGTCTTACAGTTACAAACAAAATAAAAATACCCCAAATTCATAAATAATGAATTGAAATACCCCAAATTTGTCAAGATGTGCTTTGAATTGAACAGCAATTTTTTTCCCATATTAGTGAGAAATGAGCAAAGGACAAGAACATTCAATCTGAAAAGAATGAAACGAAACGAAAATGCTTTTTTCTTTGAAGTTTTTATCACAAAACGTGATTTGGATCATGAAAATATTTTTCATCTAGACAAATAGCATTGCACTCCGTTTTTTTGGCATACAAGTGACACAAACTCATACTGTTTCATCAAAAAAGAAATGAGAGTTACCTGGTTCTTGAGTGTTGGTTACACTGAATACAAACATCATCACAACGGCGGTGTTCACGAGAATGGTGGAAAACATCTTCATATTCCCTTCTTCTCACTGAAGCATCCAAAAGGTGTACCCTGAATCATTTCACGATATTAACATGGATAGGGAAAACACTGAAAGGTTTTGCTGCCGCTATTTATGGTCTCATTCAGTTTGATTGTCTTGCATATAATCGTTTTTGTAATCATGTGTGTCATAAATGATCAACAGGTCAAGTGAGATTTTTCCTGATATCGCTCCTGCCTTCTGCAAACGTTTGGTCTACTGGAGCATGAATTCCCCTGAAAGTACATGCACTCTCACTCACACACTCTCACGCAAATGGATTCTTATTTGCGTGCAAGTCAGTAAGCGAAATGAGCAGGGGGAAAAGTGCTCTTGAGACAAGAAAAAAAAAAACCGTCACGCTGACTGGCCCATAAAAATAACTTGGCAAATAATGGAATGGCCATTGCCATCCACTTGAGGTATTTCATCTGATCGTTTCACTTTAATCACCCAGCACAAGCACGCACACACAAAAAAGGAAATCAGAATAACAAAGGATCAAGATTGAAAGTTTACAGGGGGGAGAAGAAAGGAGGAAGTGAATTCTTGGAGGAGAATAAGGAAGTAATGAATGAAGAATTAGGATGAAAAGATTTATTAAACACCAGGAAAGCAGCACAGGACAGAAGAAAAAAAAGGAGGGTACTTTGTGTCTTTGCTACAAAAGTAGTGGAGATCAGCTTCGGGGTCAAGTAGATATTATGTAGGCCTATATACTAATATTACTAATATACACTGTAGTGGTGGGATTGGGGCCACGATGTCAACAATGACTTCCGGGTTGAGTGAACGCTGGTGCGTCTGGCTGCCGCTGCTAAACCGCACTGTGGTTTTATTGTTCTTGTTCCTGATTGTAAAGTGTCCTTAGGTGTTTTGAAATGCGCTTATAAAATGTATGATTATTATTATGTAAATACACAACACACAAAATGGACACAGTATTTGGCTTTTTGGTGAAATTTCAGGAAGAGTCTAAAATGCATTAAATCCATATATAACAGATTTTTGAGATGGTCATGTATTCAAAATTAACTCATAATTTTATTTGAATAAAGGTGTGTCCTCTAATTAGCATCACTGGTGTCTTCAAACTTGTAATAAGGCACTCGGCCTATTTAAAGAATGACTAGTAGTCACTAAGATGATTTGGCGACATGGCGTGTACAACACTAAACATGGTCCAGAGGAAGTCAAGTCTTGGGAGGTTAGAAAGAAAATTAGAGACAACCATGTTAAAGGTAAAGGCTACAAGACCATCTCCAAGCAGCTTGATGTTCCGGTGACGACAGGTGCACAAATTATTCACACATTTAAGATCCTGCAGCCAACCACCCTGGACGTGGCCATAGAAGGAAAATTGAAGACAAAATTGAAAAGATGGATACTATGAATGATAACAAAATAGAGTCCAGAACATTTATTATCACTTTCGTCTAGGGCAGAGTGCAACTGGGTGGATTTTAGATACGATCCCTAAATTTAAGCCTTCGTAGGAACATGATACTCTGTCCGATGCTGCATCGCTCTGTAAAAGAGGCTCTCAACAGGAGTTGATGTATTCCCTCACCTTTAATTATTAGTTGACTCTGTGCTTCAAACATAATATAGAATGTACAAAAACAGTCTCTGTGAGCTGCGGTGACATCACAACTCATCACGCTTCCGTCTCCACATTTTTTTCCGGTTCCGTCCGTGCCGCTTGGGCTCGCCGACGCTCCGCCTCCGTCACCGTCATGGGATGGAGGGGGAAGAACCCCGCTAAACCTGAGGGAATAGAAATGGTGACTTTTAGAAATGTCTTCAGAGTTGGGTACAATTCATGGGCGAAGAAATGAAAATCATTTGCGTAAGGGAGATGAGCCTTGTTATTTGTCGGTCATATCATTGAAATGAAGATAATATCTATCACCTTATACAGGTATCAGGTATACCAGAAGACTATTGAAAGACCATTTGCCTTGAATAAAGTCTTTTCACTGACACGGTCAGAAGATTGAACTAATGTTCATAATGTACATCCCTCGAGCTTTGTTGATTGATATCGTTTTATTTTTGACAATATTTTTAGCTTTGTTTAAAAAAAATTCAATAAACATGTTTATTGCTGCATAACAGTTTTTTTGTATTTTGAACACAATGGGTTTTTTTCACGTCCAGTCAGTATAAAACACAACATGATCTCCAAAACGCTAGCAAACAGCGAAACATAGAGGCACCTAGAAGTTTGGCCACTGGCTTGGTAGGGTGCGCGCCACAGCCGATCCAGTACTTGATGCGGTCCGAGTTGAAGCTGACCAGCTTCTCGTTGTACACATTAGGCAGTGGGTCATAGGTGCCCAGCTGCTCGATGTACTTGCCGTCCCTTGCCCGCTTGTTGTACGCCGCCACAATGCGGTAGAAGGGTCGGTTGGCTTGCTTGTGGCCCGCCAAAGCCATGCGGAGGACCACATATCCACCGTGATATCGCTTCAAGAGCTGCGAGGCTGCAACAGAAGATTGGGTTTCAAGTTATTTTTATTCCCCCGTGAGGCAAACCATGTGAAGCACAGTGAACCCCCGTTTCTTGCGAGGAATATGTTCCAGATCCACCTGCAATATGTAGGTGAAAATTTACAACACATTTAATTATTATTTTTTTTAAAGCTGAGACCCTCCAACATGATTGATAGACATTTAAACTTAACACGCTATTTATATACATTGTAAATCTATTTGACCACACTCCAAAAATTGAAAGCTAAATGCTTATATTAAAAAAAAACAAAACACACACACACACACATCTAGATCAGTAGTTCTTAACCTTGTTAGAGGTACGGAACCCAACCTGTTCATATGCACATTCACCGAACCCTTCATGAGTGAAAAACAAAAATATGACTTTAGACAAATTCAATACATAAAAAACACATTTATTAAAAATTGAAAAAAGTAAATACAATTTCAAGACATAAGTATACGTTTTTTAAATTTCACGACGTACTATCACGACAGTTACACGTTGATTACTGAGCGAACTAAATTTCCCGCCGCACTGATTGGACAAGCAATGTAATGTGATCATCTGCAGCCAGCGATGGCCAAGCGGTCGTGTCATAACTAATTGACATGTTGAGTCGGGTGTGTCTTAACCTCCATGGCAGAGGCTACATCGAACCCTTGAGACTGATTCACCGAACCTCTAGGGTTCGATCGAACCCAGGTTAAGAACCACTGATCTAGATGAAGGGGTCTCTGGTGAGATGGTATTGGCAAGTCTGTGCTTGAGCGCTTGGCCACGTGCTGTGATACAGCGAGACACGTAATTCCTGTATTTACCTCCATTCATAGAAAAAGCGATGAAACGGTCAATTGCAGAGCCCATTCCAATGCTGTTGGTACTTGTGGGGAGATGACATTGTGTGGGCCTCTTTTTTTGTTCTGGGTAGTTATACCCAGTTTACTGACTCAGTGCAGATTGCCTCACTTCTTGCTGTTTCTCTACATGTTTATATTATTTTAACCTTGCCTCATGTTTTTCATTTGTTTATTGGTGAAACTCGTATAAATCTATATAAGATATGGTTTGATAATATTCAAAGAATGTACAAACAGAAGCTTATCCTAACCGGGTACATAAACGCCCACAGGTAGTAACGGTCTTTTTTTTAATAGCTTGATGATTAACTTTATATTTATTCATTCATTCATTCATTTTCCGAACCGCTTTATCCTCACTAGGGTTGCGGGGGATGCTGGAGCCAGTCCCAGCCGTCTTCGGGCAGTCGGCAGGGGACACCCTGAATCGGTTGCCAGCCAATCGCAAGGCACACAGAGACAAACTTTATATTCGTCCACAAAAAGATGTGATTTTTTAAATTTATTTTTTATTATACTATATTTTTCAGCTATAGTTTCATGCAGACTGGATAAGATTTGAGGATCAGACAAAGGGTTCTTTATTAATAAATGTATCATGTTTTTATGCAATTCATTTATTCTGGAAAAAAAAACGGGTTGAAATTTCTTCATATTTGTCAGACTTTTTTTGGGAAAATAAAATGAATACAATAGTATATATTTTGTGTGTCTGACAGGGATACTGATGGTTTCATATGTATCATGCATCGTTCCAAAAGCGTAAAGGTTGGTGTTAAAGGCTTCCAAGTCCCGATATGTAAAACAAAACAATAATAAAATATTGCTTTGTAAAAAACACAAAACGAAAACGATGAACTTCTTGTTTTATCTTGTGTAACAATTACACATTTTACACAATACAAGGGGTCCTCGGTTTACGACGCTACCAACACAAAGGCCTCGAAAGGTTGCGTTTGATTGCTTTTCATCATGTATTTATCATACCAAACATCTAATGATATTTTGACTTTACATCTGCGTTAACGTATGCTCTGACTTGCGTAAAAAATCGAGTTTAAACGTCACCATCGGACTTGAACATTTTTGTAAACTCAGGACATCCCCTGTGGAGGTTCTTCGAGATTCTATGTGTGCAAAATTATTCATTTTTAGAGACTTAGATAACAATACTCACATAGATGAACCATGATACCTGCTGAATAGTTTGAAAATCCTGCAACAGAGGAAGATTTATTTTTTCAAATTGCGTTCCAACGGCATATTGTTTACATAGCCTATAGCTCTGCCGAGCTAAACAACAAAAAATGAAGTGAAAAATTGAACGGAATACCTCTGAAGTCTTGAATGGCGTGGGGAGCAGCACAATGTGTCCAGTTAATAGTAGAGTTGAGATTTTAGGCAATATCAACTGCTTGTTTTGGTCGTGCTGTCCAAACCGAATGTGACATTTGTCAGGGGGCAGCCATGTTTCAACCGGAATTTGCGTCGGTCTTTCCGGAGACGAGGTTGATAGGTTTCCAAGACGGTAGGGGGCAGTGTTGCGCTGCTAAACCACAGGGCTGGAAATACAGTAGCTCCAAAATGTACACGAATAAGTATTTTTTAAATTATTTATACTAATTATGAATAATATAAAATATTTTAGTGTATCAAGTAATTAAAATATACTTTAAGAAAAAAATGATTTCAAGAGATTGGGTCCTTTTTATATTTTTTATTTGTATATTGGGCAAATGTTATATTTTTAGTCAGAGATGCAAGTAAAGTTTTCTACAAGATTTTTTTTGGGGGGCGATGACTCAGAATCTGTCCTCGTTTTATTTTATTTAGCACATAAGCTAATAATAATAAGAGGAAAATAATAATATGTAGTACAGTCATATCCATCCATCCATCCATTTTCTGATCCATGTTATCCTCACATGGGTCGTGGGCATGCTGGAGCCTATCCCATCTGTCTTTGGGCAGTAGGCGGGGGACACCCTGAACTGGTAATATACAGTATTTAGTAATATATATGAATTAAAGGTTAGGTTCAGCAACAGGTGGGATTGGTTTCTGAAACGTCATAGCTATATATAATGGTAACATCCATATTGCACAAGCTTTTATAGTTCAAACTTAACCCAAAAATATCAAACTCTAAAAAAAATGGATTACTATAAAACGGAAATACGTTTTTTTTTGTTTGTTTAAATCTGACTCGGAATTGTTTTTCGGTACAAAAAGCCTCTGATAAAAATTAGTTGTTGACCTGCAATGTCACAGTGAAGAACAGCAGGGTGTCGTAAAGGTTAGTGCATCTGTTCTAAGGTTTGAGAGAGGCTCAAACCATTTAGAAGACTTGGGTTGCTTTCTTAAAATAGGGAGATTCAAAGTGAAATTTGAATGTGAAGTGTAAATATTTTTCCGGAGAAGAAAAATATGATTTTATTTTCCTTTCTCTGTTCCTTGTCATTCAAATTTTGTTTTCAAGGAAACATACCAATTTTTTTTTCCTTTGGTGTGGTGAAACAGAATTAAAATTCCAGTTTGTCATGTGGGTCCATTGCAAAATTAATTGCCCACCCCTGGTGAAAACCAACAAGGCTAAACGAATATTGCAACGAAGACCGAGCCTTGTTCAGTTAACTGGCTCGATTTGGGATAGTATCTAGGCTTCACATTATCAGCATATTTTTAGATCCTCCGACATTCAAAAAAAACATGCATGTTAGGTTCACTGAAGAGTGAAGAATAAAATGTGCTTAGATGCGAATGAGTGCATGTGAATATACATGCACTGCGAGTGACCGACGAGCAGTACTGGGTGTTCTCTCTCCCAAAGTCAGATGGGGTGGACTCCAGGTAAAACCACAGACCTGAAGACAAACCTGATAGAAAAAGAATAGCTGTGTTTTAAAAAGGGTCTATGGGAGTCCAGAAACTTCTGCGGGACAAACTTAAGAAAGTCATATGATTATTTAAAGTTGAAACCCTGAATTCCCATCAGACTTAATGTGCTCGTGTGCGCTCTGCAATGAGACCTCTTTTTACATTTGTACCACAAAAACAAGAGCCCAGTGAAAGCGCTAATTAGACAAAAGGCTGGGTGTTGGCACCAGGTTATTTCTTGCGTGCCTGTGAGTGAATCCAAGAAGCAGTGGTGATTAGCAACATATGCATCTGGGGATCAACAGCAACACAGTACCAACCACGCCGCTCCAGCTCATTTCCATACATTAATTCACCCGTGTACATTTGCTAATTCTGTCCAGCATGTAGTGATAAAGTGTTGGATCACACCGAGGAATTCTTTCAAAGTGGCTTGTGACACTGAAATAAACACAATTATTAATATCTCGGGTTTTCAATGTTTGAACTCACAATTTGATCCTGTCATTTCAAGCATGCTCAAATGCAAAGCCACACCCTAGCAGACTGAAAACATGCATGGCAGGCTGATTGAACACTCCAAATTGTCTCTTGGTGTGAGTGTGAGCGCGGATGTTTGTTCGTCTCTATGTGCCCTGCGATTGGTTGGCAACCAGTTCAGGGTGTCCCCCGCCTACTGCCTGAAGACAGCTGGGATAGGCTTCAGCATCCCCCGCGACCCTTGTGAGGATAAAGCGGATTGGAAAATGGATGGATGGAGGCGAGTCCACAGTCAATGCAGTCTGCTCAAAGCTACCCTGGGGTATTTTCACCAAACACGTCAGTTGTCAGCGAAACCAAAGTCATGGAGTGACAGACAGAGAAGGTCAGTACTGTGGTGACGATTCCAGTGAGGGACAAAAAAACACTTCCGTTAATGCTTAATCCATCAGTTTTGTTTAATTTTCGCATCATTTGCCCAGCAAAACGGGCGTCCGTCAGTGATGGATTGACAGACCTTCCGTCAGCACTTCAGCTCAGCAGCTAAACACAATGGGGTGGCTGTCATTTTTTATTGAGACTTGTGAGATACATTATTTAAACATTCAACTCAGCTAGTTGCTCCTCTGTATCCAGCAACAGCACTTGGTCACTTCTCAATCATCTATCGATATGATTCATGTCACAGGATTGGGAAGTATAACATTTACAATGTCCAGATCCTTTTCGTGGCAGACTGGAGAGGAAAAAATATTTTCAGAAGCCCCAATCCAGCCCTGTTTTAGATATTCCCATCGCTCCAACACACCTGATTCAAATGAGAGATTATGAACTGGCTTGTGCAAGGCTGACTGACGAGCTGATCATTTGAATCAGGTGCGTTGGAGCAGGGACACAGGACAGGACTTTTCGAGGCCTGCTCTAAACAGACGTCACACTAGCCGATAATCAATCAGGATAATATTTTCAGAAACATCAATCAGACTTTTGCTGACTTGGATTGTAGGAGAGGAAAAATGCTCAACTTCTGCACTTCGCTTGAGGAACAGCAACTACACGGGGTAAGTCTTAGCAAACCAACACTGCCTGTTCTGTGTCGGGTCTTGGAAGCTAACTCTAGCTAACACTGGAAGAGAGGCGGATCCCTGGACAAATAGTATGTCAATATTTATTATTAGTTATATATTGTCAAAATTTCTAGTTCCCCTCTTACTTTATCTGGTTTCGTTGTGAAAAACCGGAGGGCTTTCCGAAATCAAACCTAGTTTGGAGGGTCCCAGAATGCAGCAAGATGGGGACAGAGGAAGGAAGATAATTCTCCCGCCGAAATGAGGGAATTCCACAAATTGCTGTTTTGTCGCAAAGTAATCCTGTTACTACTGCCAAGAATTGGAGACGGTGTAAATATGGAAATAAACTGTTCACGTGGCTGTAGCTTACAAGCACACACTGCTCGCTTCAGATATACTTTATAATAGGCTGCTGCAGTACAGTACGTGCTATTTCCGTGAGCCCCTTCCCAAGATTTTGCAACATTTTATACAAAGGGGAAAAAAACCACCACATTTTTGCATCATGTTGAAATATAAAAATAAACATTTTGTCATATTAAATAGCTCACTTCAGACACAGGGTGACTTTTGTGCAGGTAACATACAGTTAACATAACCAGTATCACCATCCCTAATTAAATGGCTGGCTTTTGGGGGACGGGGGGGCAACAAAGAAATAAACAACTCAAGTTAAATAATTTCAAAGGTATTTCACCAATAAATTGGAATTGTTAATCTTTTCAAGAAGGAAAGTGAAGGGGTTTGAAATTCTGCTCGGCTTTGCACACAGCATTTTTCAGTCAGTGGTCTGTTTTCCTCCCACATTCCGAAAACATACATTTGAGGTTAATTGCGGGAAGAATTCTCCATGCAAGTATTTACACTACAGTAGTCTGTCTTTTCGTGCTTTGCGATCGGTATGTGACCAGTCCAGGGTGTACCCAGTCTCTTGCTCACAATCATCTGAGATGAGCCTCAACTCACTCACAGGTGATGACAAGCATGATGGACAAAATGGATGGACAAAATGTGCTGTGCTTGTAAACACTTGTAAATTATATTTTTGTTGCGGCAAACATTTTGCAAGCTTTTTTCGTATCATTTTCGACTCATTTTAACTCCAACTTGGTCCATGTTGTTCCATTGCTAGGTTTGGGAGCATTCCCTCAAATGTGTGCACGGGGCTTGATCTGACTTGATTTCACACGTAGGAAAGCATGCAATGAGTGGCAAGCATGTCATCAAGGCTGCATCTTGACGCTAATACCTTCTGTTGCCAAGCGCCCAGGTGACAGCTGGGTTGACTGTCTGGTGAAGGGTGGCGGGGCTGGCAGACGCAATTTGCGAAGGGGGTTTGTTAGTGAAAAGGTGACACTGCCACTGGTGCACCTGGGTTCCTGGTTGACCAGAACTACTATGCCATTGAGTGCGTTTAAATACCGTCCGTTCAGAGTGAAATCTTTCTTGAAAAATGTGCCCTAAAGTTGGAACTGTCATTAAAACTTTGGTGCTTTATTTATTTTTGTCCACAGTGTTTCAATGTTATACTCGTCCCCCTGATTATTGCCAGTAATCATGCAGATGAGTGTGCTCGTTTGGTTAGGCCATGTTCGGCACTGTTACTGGGATATTGCGATCTTTGGTAGGCTCATATGGTGTACAACAAATGACATTTTAGATGTTCAAAGTTCCTTTTGGCGCTTTGTCTATTGACACAAGCCGGAAGAAAGTGCTTCGTTCCGAATGAGGAAGTTGATTGTGCTTATACTCAATTTGAAGACCTTCATTAGGCCAGGTGTCAATTAGTTGTTTATTTTTTTGCTATTCACGGCAGAGCACAGTCTTGGCTGTTGATCCCCACAAATTCAATGTACACTAGTTAACTTGTGTTTATACTTGAATGGCAATTCTCCATCTGTTTTCCATACTGCCGTTCCTCATTAGGGTCATGGGTGAGCTGGAGCCCAGCTGATTTTGGATGATCAGTGAGGACAGTGTATCCTCATTTGACGAGGTTCTTGACAATCTTACTGCTTTCCATTTTATTGTTTAAGCCTTTGAGGGACAGCGGTTACAACAGTGGACAGCTTATCATGTTGCAAAGTGCATGAAACGGTTTTCATCCAAATATTTGCTACAATTATGACTTGCTCAACAAAATGGATGGATGTGACTTGAAAGAACGTCTACTTCTGCATGGCGACAGTTTGAACAAATGATTCCACACACAATGAATCTCAATGGGAACTTTTGTTAAGCCACCGCTGTCTTGCAAATGTCCAATAAGTTTGCATTTGATCGGTTGTACACAAGCTAAACTACCAAAAGGCACGTGAACATTCATCATCTTGAGTCCATTCCGCCGCGTGACAAATGACTGTCAGCTGCAGTATTACAAATGAAGGCAGCACATGAATGTGTTGTACAAACGATTGCGTAGCAACACGAAGCCCAATTGCCTTAAAGTCATTTCTTGATGCAATAATCTGCCCCCGCCGTTGTATTTTACTCCACTGAGTGCTTGTCTCTATTAGGAGCCTTAATGCTTGCTGATGTGGCCTATCTTCAAACAGGAATGCTGATGGTATGGCCCTCAAGCGGTGCGATCGGGCCCAGGCCCGGCCCACTCTGCTGCATAGAAGGCAATAAAGACATAAGGAGGATTAGTGTTGTGTTCCTAACAAAGTGGATGCCAGAGAGAGAGAGAGGGCCATGCCCATGGGCTCCACTGCGCCCCTGCTGCACTCATTGACACCCCGTCCCCCCGAACGTCGCGACTTGGGTTTCCCCCGAGGTCCGCTCTCTCTCGGGGTGCTCTGTGGATGTGCGATAGACTCTCGAGTGGGTGAACTTGTGTCGTCGCTAAAAGAGGCAGCGAGGACGCCGAGAGATAATCCACGGCTTAAGCAGGCAGCTCTGCAGCAACTTTCCCCTCTAAAACAAGGGAACATATGTTAAAACAGTTCAAATTGAATTCAATCACAGAACCGCGTGGTGCATATCTGCTACGAAACACTTTCCCACAAGCCGGGAGAGGAGGCTCCCACTCTCGACTAGGAGGTGGAAAAATAACATCCGCAAGCATCGTGGTGTGATGATACATACTTTATCGTCCAGAGGAGCAAATATGCAACATGTTTTGAATGGAACGCACTGCTCAAACAGCCAAGCTTGACATCTTGATGATGTAGCTACAGTATTTGCGATTTTTTTTTGCCTTTTATAATTCGTTTGAATGAACGTGATCTGTGAAATTACATGAGCGTTTTTTTTTTTAATTTCATGAAATGACATTTCAAGCTTAAGAACTGCGCGCGTTGGAAGAATAAGTTGTCACATCGCACAAGAAGTCACGCTCATTTAAGGCCGTGCTTACCGTTTTTCGTTAGATGGTTTGATATTCGTAAACTAGAACAGTTTTTGGTAAAAAAAAAAATATATATATATATATATATATATTTATTTATTATGATATGATGAGGATACAAATGGCAGGTAATAAACAACCTTAGATTGTGCAACACTAATATGTCATTGCGTGGACAACTAATCATGTTGTCAAGTTACAGGTTATCATTATTGGTGCATGGAAGGGTTAAAAGTCAACCAAAGTCTTTTTGTGTTGCTCTAAACAAAAAAAAATGTTGACAGGTTCCTTTGTCCACATGTTCAACAATACACATATTTCCGAGTGTTAAATTGGCTTTGCAGAAGTGTCCTCACCTTTTAATCGACATGCGAGATTTCGAGGTGACAAATTAGCACAACTGCATGCTAATATGTAGTCACACGTCACGAGAGAGCATGGTCGGTTACCACCGTACTTATAGTTTTTGGTTTGATTATTTTAATGTTTTGGCCTCAAATAGTGACTGTAATTATGGCTTTGCTACTGTGTAAGTTAGTGATACATTATGACTTGCATTAAAAAGTCGTGTTGTTGCCACCATAGGAACAAAACTCTGCCGTAAACAGAGAGATCTAAAAGTTTTTCCTTGAACCTGCCGTGCGCTCCTTGGCCTCTTTGGGGCAGTGTGATGCAGTGCATGCACGGAAACGCATGTACATATTTACATAGATAATAAGAGAGTAGAATAAGAACACATTACTAATCATTTTCACAGATTCGGAAGAATATATGACAGTGACTATTGTTCTATTACCTGTCTGTATGTGTTGCCATACCATTTGTGTGTGAATATTCATTATTTGAAAGGTTATCGCTCCTGGAACTTAACGCTAATTTTCTATTAGCCTATCAACAGGACTTCTCATTCCTTGCTAGCACTAAGACCGGTGATGTTTCTTAAACGCTGTTTGTGTTGTATTTAAATACACAATGTGTGTAAATAATATTGTGGCTTTAGCTTTACAATCAAATCCAACTGATTGAATCACTATTTTGTATTAAATGAAACGTATAAAAAAAAGAAAATAGTGCTAGGTGAAGTAAGCAGCTGCTACCCACATTTTGCCTTGAAAAAGCTCAGCATGACAGATCGCTGTCTCGGGCTAAACGCCTCTTTAATGCTCCGTTTTGTAGAGTAGGTAATGACATTTACACAGCATATGCGCACATATGGATGCTATTTATGCTCGCTGGAAGGCCCCATCCCGACTTGTCTTGTTGTGGGTCGTCTTCACTCCTCGAGTTGCATACGTCGGCCCGAAGTGTTATTTCGGAGAACAAAGGCCTCGCTTGGCTAATACTCGGCTAAGTTTACATGTTCATTCACACTTGATTACGGAGGAAGTCCTGACATACGCAATTGTTTCAGTATGTCAAGTGGTTCTCCATGAAAAGAGGCCTTCAACGTGACACCAATGTGATGTAGAGCAGCGCTCAGCGGCGCACTTAACCTCCGCCAAGGTTTAAACTGTTCACAAAAACATGGTGGGGAGTTGTGACTGATATATTGATGTATTTTTTGTACCGTGACAAGAATAAGGCAGGAATAGGCTCGGAATTCCTGACGCAAAAACAAATAAATACTTTTAAATTCACAACAAGTGACTTTAAGGTGAGGGGAACAAGTGACACTAAAGAGAATTTTTGTTTCTTTTGGAGTTACATGGCACGAGTGGAATTTTGTCTCTCCAATCCTAATGCCTCCATAAGAGGATACAATATGGCACTGGCATATTTTTCTGCCTTTATTTGAACAAAAGTTGGGGTTTTTTTTTGTCCCTCTAAAAAAAAAAATCCCTATTTGAAATGAAACTTTTGTTGGATTTAATTAACAAATCCTCATGTTGTACTTTGTTTTCCATAAACCAAGAAGTAGAATGCAAATTAACAAATGGCCCCATCTTCTCTTTACTACAGCTTAAACAGTTTAAAATAAGAAAGGGATATCATTCAATCTGCAACACTGCAGTTACTTCATCAGAGTCCATTTATTCCAATTTATTTTTAGTTTCTGGCAACTCGGCAACAATCGAGGCGCACCAAATTTAGGCGAGAAATTCTCAAAGCTTTCCCCTCCCCCTGCAGCACCGAGCGAGTAAAAGGCATGCAGGTGTCGTCTATATTTACCTGAGTAAGCCTTTATAGATTAACACCGTTTAGCAGCTCCTGTGCTCAACTCCCAAATTAAGTGCAATGCATTCGCTTAATCCTGTCCTCTTTACAAACATGTACAGATATGCTGAATGTCGACTATATTTTCAAACAATTTTGCTTGAAATATTGGAATGAAAACGGATGTTTTTCCTTTATGGTTAGGCTACACTGGCAGTGGAGGTTTAAAATACAAATCCTAGCTAATAATAATTTAGTCCTTTTTTATTGTGATAATCATTATTATTCTTCATCCAAACTATTGGTACACATTCGATTTCCACTTTAAAAGCGTAGTGTGATGTGTCCCTATGATTGCAAGTGCTCCTAGAAGTGGCGGCACTGTCCCATGCAGATAAGAATTGCGGGTGAAATTTGCTCACACTGCGGCCCCGTTTTTTTTATTATTTTTTTTTTTGAATATCATTGCGGCTGTAACATCAGTGAGGTGACATTCGCGGCTGCCACCATCAAGATCCAACGGTAGCCATGCTGCTCCCGCAATCAATTATCCATGCATAACTCCCCCCTGCCAGTGTGTGCGACATGAATCAGTCTCCTCTGCCTTGATTCTCAAGAAAAAGACAGAGCCTTTCATTTGAACCTTTGGAGGAGTTGATAAAACTCGCAAACATCGAGATATTTACTGAAATCATTCCAGCACACAATTAAAGAAGGACGCGCCCGTTGTAACACAGGCCTGGCCACAAAAAGAAGAGCGCCCCCCCCACCCCCCAACTCTGTGGGTGAGTGTGTGTTTGTGTGTGTGTGTGTGTGTGTGTGTGGAGGAGAAGGAGGAGGAGGAAATAGATTTCACAGCACATATTGCTCCTATCAGACTTTGAGACCACTTGAGTTGTTTTATGATTGTTATCATGCTGCAGCACATATACAGGCTCCACACTCGTGTCCCTCCCCAAATCGGGACCAAACGAGGCTAATTTGGATCAGCACCGCATTGTACACCTAAACCAATGAGACATGATTCCCTAAAAAGGCAGCATGCAGACTCTCAACCCCCCCCCCCCCCCCCCCCCCCC
>CAAKHF010017626.1:22105-37191 GCA_901007745.1 Hippocampus kuda | reverse complement strand
GGCCCCGCTCCCCCCCCCCCCCCTTCCCTGCTTGACAGGCCCAGGGCAGCCAGCGAGGGGATGGCAGGCTGCCTTTTAGCTCACCTGCGATGGCCGTGGTTCTGCTTGTTGTGGGGTTAGTGCAGCCCTCCGCTCTCCTCCACTCCGGAGCGCTCTCTCTCTCTGTGGCTCTCTCTCGCTTCTCCCAGCTTCTGTCACTATTGTGCAGGCTTCAAGCCCCTGTACGCGCTAACCAAGCAGCAGCAGATCAACTCAATTCCCTTCCTGGTTTCTGGAGGGCAAAGAGGTCCCTCCCTTTCTCTCTCTCCTCCTCACTCACCCTCGCTCTTAAAGAAACAGCCTCCATCTCCTCGCCCCGCGCACCCCCCCTCAACCTCATCACTCCCTCCCTCCCGCCGCTGAGCAGAAAAGTCAAGTGGAAATTTCTCCCCGCGTCTTCGAAGCGGACACTTGCTAAAGTCATAAAGTCAATGAGACAAATGATTAACCCGTGTCTCCCCGAGCTGTGCTTTCACATTGCCGTATGGAGCCGTCGGCTGCGATCACGTGTGGTTTAAGGTTAAATAAGGTTGTCCTCCCTTTCTTAACCACTACTCCTTTCCTCCTCTATTGCGAGAAGTCGCACCCACTCATCCCACTGCCTGAGGTCATGGCGTCCCACCCCAAAAGCAAGCCTTGGCAGATTCCAGTACATAATAGCGGGGGCTGCCAGCGAGCCCCTTCGCATTCCCAGGCTTGGCCCCCGCTCGCTGCTCATAATACCTGCCAAGCTCCAACAGGTGAGCCGTCAGAGAAGACATTTGTGTGTAGGAGTATGTTCACGGTGTCCAAATGCGCAACGCACTTGATGTTGCGCCACTTTCCCTGCCAGCCACCTACACAGGCACACCACCCTGAGTGCAAGCCAGCCATTGTGCGGCAAAGAGGGAGCTTTCTCACACCCTCGCTCGAATGCCCGTTTAAGCAAACACATCGAACACATACTTAACACCACGTGTCCCATGGTCCACCATACGTATTATGAGAAGGCAATTGCACAACCTATACCTAGAGGGCGCTGATCTTCTGCAGAAACAAAAGGGAGTTGGAAGAAACATGTTTGCTCCTCTTTCTTGGACTTGGAAGTGCTTTCTGCCTGTTCGCCAACGTTTAACGAACCGAGGCCCACACAGGACTTTCCGAAAGTTAGGGATACACATATTTGGGGAGAAACATTCGGATGAACCTGAGATTAACTATAATTTTTAAGGTGAATTTAATTTGACCCTCTCTACACTTTTAAATGTGCATGTAATTGTTCTATGTTTCAATGTGTTTTGCATAACTTGCTGTTCTCAAACAAGGAGCTGAATGCCTCAACTGTTTTGTGTTCACACCATCTTGTGGCATCTTGATTTGAAGGAATTATGTTGAAATGAGTTGGAGTGGGGGGTGTGGGGGGTTCATTTAGACAAGTAGTGCTATTCCACTATATTGTGGTCTCTTGAGGAAATTATAAACTTTTTAAGGGAGTTTCAGTTACTGGTAGATTTTCAGTTTGTGACAAGGATCAAAGCAACACTGTATTCTGTCATAAGAATGGCAACAGGTTAATTGTTCCTTCTGTTATCTAGCAAAGAGCATTTAATTGTTCAACCTGTCAGTACATTTTGCTGGCAGAGACAGATGAACAAATATATAAATTGTACTTATGATGTATTTATTTTACCACTTAGGTGTAACTGGATCAATAATTTCTCCTGGTTCCTGAACCACTAAATTATCGCAACAAAGTTGTTGGGAATCTTTCACACATTCATTGTCAATGTCAACTCATCATTATGCAGCCCTTCTAATGGGCTTGATTGGACTGTGGAGGGGTACCTAATATTGTGGCCAGTAAGTGTACAGTGGAACCTCCAAAGTTGAACACAATGTCTTCCGTGGCACTGGTTGTCTTGTTCCAAATTCAAAACAAAACAACCCCCTCCCCCAAACCCAACAAAACGCAGTTCCTTTAATGAAAAGCCAGACCCCCCCCCAAACAAGAAAATGTTAAACTTTGAAATAAAGCTATGACTTCAATGTAAAATAACCTTTCAAAAAATATTCAACTTAATATGACGAATTAAAAAATAAACATGACTTCTTTCAAACTAATTTGATCTAAAAATGTACTACCTTATCCTCATAATATTTAGAATTTAATCATACAGTGTAATTATTACTTTTATTTTCACTGTGGTTCTAACACTCCATACTTTACGGATAATCCAATTGATATTTTTCAACCAAATGAAACAGCACAACATTCACTTCAATTTTTGCTTTCTTTTTTTTTAGGCACATAATACCAGTCAACCCAGTATACCCAGCTGATCATGAAAATAAATCGTGTCAAAAGTCAAAAACAGGTTTCATAAGAATTCTTACCTTTCTTTTGTCCCACAAGATGACGCATTTAGGAATCTCTGGAGTATGACTGCAAGAAGGGGAAAATATTGCAATATTTTTAGCCTCCATTGTTAGTGGCTATAGTGGACATAATACAAGCCAACATAATTTAAATTATCGACTGAAAGACACCAAGAAACTTAATGTAGCCATCGCAGTGTCATATTTGTGACAGAATGTTGCCTGTTCGAGGCGGGTCTGACGATTAGCGGTTGTGACATCACCATAATGAACGAGCAAATCATGTTAAAATGCTGATATTCTCGACTGTTGAATTCTACTGCACAAATGCATTTTGTCGTCCACGCTCCACTCCATTTGTTGACTAGATTCCAATGACATCACATAGTTTCTCAAAAGCAACCCTCTCCCGTTAGAATTTAAGCTAGCACCGTGAGCTAGCAACTCCCGAATGCTAACTAGAGCACTTTCACGCCCTTTTAGTTACTTCGTTACCCACCCGCACCTTCAACAGCCTTACTTGGAGGCTTGGTTTGACAAGCAATTTCATATGTAGACCGAATGAGAAGAGTCATGAAGATGGGAAAATCGGTCTAATTACCTGAGGGACGCTTCTGGAAGGAAATGTTTCCCGCCAACCAGTGACGTCACAAAGCGACTTTGTTCCTCCAGTTTGGACAGGAAAAAAAAAACTCAAGAAAATATTTGGAAAAGCTGGTAACGACACTTTATACACCCTAAAGGGGCTATTAGACTCAATACGTTCATGAATAACAAACATTGAAAATGAAAACGTTGGCAAAACGTTTGCACGTTTATTGCAAATTCATCGTGTATAGCACTTGTCCTCATTAGGGACTTGGTAAAATGGAGCCCAGCCCAGTTGACAAGGGCGAGAGACGAGGTACAACCTGTCGTGGTCACCAGTCAATCGCAACCAATTAGACACACACCCAATCACATGTATGGCCAATTTAGTCTTAAATTAAGATATTGGAGTGTGGGCGAAAACTGGAAAACCAACCAGAACAAAGCTCACTGGGAGAGCATGGAAACTCCATACACTAAGGTCGAAGCCAAGAAAATTAGCATGGTAAAGGGGATAGTTTGGAAAACAAATTATGCTGTGCCATTTCTAGCTAATCACACAATATCTAAAAGAGTCCTTTGGATACACATTAGTAATGATTGACATTAAAACAAATTTACATTCACAAATAAGTTTTATTTCATCCTTTTATACATTAGAACCATATCCAACGTTTTATATTATAATAAATGACTCTTTTCCTTGTCATTTACATAAATCAAAAAAGTTGTATATTAAGACTGCAAAATAGTACTCCTGTAGTTTTTGTATAATTTGTACACATACAAGTGATGATGCATCCATTTTTGCTCGGAACGAATGCACATTGAGGATTTGGAGAATAAGAGGGCAGCCAAAAAAGCAGAGAAGAAAAAAGTAACACAGGAGCTCAAGCAAGGCTAGCAACACCATCAGCATGTGACCAACACTGGTTACAATGCTGAGTTGAACCCTTTTTGTACGACTGAAATCTTTGCCTCAAGCTTAACGGTCCAATTATACCGAAACTTTGCATTAAAGATGAGCGAAGTCTTCCCAAAAAGCACGTGCCAAGTGTGCTGGCTGCTTTTGGAGTGCCACAGCGGGGAGCGTAACCAAAATGCACCTCAGCAAGGGAGAAAAGTACAGATCAACAACAAAGAAAACAAAATATTTGGGAACAAAAATGATTCATATTGATAGTACAGAGGGTTCTCATCAAAACACCGGCTGATCATCCGCACCATTAAAACAAGATACACGCACAGTATAAGAAAGGTTAAACCATGCTATAGCATCCCATCAATACATTTTTGATCATTGTTTTCTCAGCGTCATTAAAAGGCGTGGTATATTCCTAACCTCCCATTGTAGGAGA
This sequence comes from Hippocampus kuda, assembly GCA_901007745.1. NCBI lineage: Eukaryota > Metazoa > Chordata > Actinopteri > Syngnathiformes > Syngnathidae > Hippocampus > Hippocampus kuda. Next base: position 32,851 of record CAAKHF010017626.1, on the reverse strand, counting down.
GTGTGATTGAAATGTATGAGGAAACAATGTCAACGCAACAGCACTGAATTTCATCCAAAGTGCACTGATATACTGTTCTTCATAAATGTGCTGACACAAAGGAGGGGTACTGATCAGGCATTGATAAGTGCGAGTATCCTCTTTGGTTTGTGATCCTCAGAGCGATCAATTGATTAACCCAAAAAAAACAAAAAGACTAAATGACCGACTGTGCCCATCTCTCCTCCGCTTTATCCCAGACAAATGTAATTACAATACGGCAGATGATTTTGGGTCATACTTTGACAAAAGGGGTCTGCGTAAATGAAAATTGCTGCAGTCACCTTGATCGCAACTATTTTAATTTGACTTTAAGTTCCTCCTGTCCCAATCGCCGCTGTTATCAAAATACAGCTCCGCCAGCCATCAACCATCGCCATAGAAAAGATTCATAGAGAATAGCTAATATAAAACAAGTGTGCCAATCAAAGCGTTACATCCCCCCCATGCAGCCGAGTGGAAAAGTGACACTGGCCTGGTGAAGCTTGTGGTCTTACAGTACGACGACTCGAGAGCCCTGCAGCTGCTGCTGGTGAACAAATACATGAGAGGAAGCTGGAACCGTTTATAAGCCCAAAAACAACATGAGAAAAGTGTGTGCGTGTATGTGTGCATGTGTGTGTGTGTGTGTGTGTGTGAGAGAATGTATGTGAATATGCAAGCAAGACCCAGCGGTGTGACGAGGGCAGTACTCGAGGAGGGCAGACGGGCGTGCTTCACTCAGTGCTGCGGGTGGGGGTGCTGGGCTGGTTGAGGTTCATGGTTTTGCACAACCAGCCGGCAAAGTTCACTTCCTCCACTTCGGATCGCTTGATGAATATGTGACTCTGGAGAGAAACAGCAGGGAACACAGGTGGTTGTTAAAACGAGGGAGAGTAAACCAAACAAGGTAAGCGGAACCACGTACAATCAGCATCTTCAGATCGGCCCTTTCGGCTGGATTTTTGATCAAGCTGTAAACAAAAACAAAAAAATAAAAGGTTATGAACATGACATGGCAAACCGCTATGAGTTGTTAATTACTTGAAAAACAATGACAGCAATCGTGTTTTCATGACATTAAACAAGAGAAATTGTTCAAATTAGTGGCCCAGGTAATCACCGGGTGAAGAAAAAAATATACCACATCCAAAATAGACATACCAAGGTGCCTTGAGAGACGCCTTTAATTTGTTCCACGACCACAGTCCTCACTCAAAACACGTAACCAGTATTAAACTGCAAACGGTGCATTGGTCGAAATGAGGAAGTTTTTTTTCTTGTGTAGTGTTTTGTGTGTCCACACCCTCAAGCACCTGCCCAGATCTCCCTCGACCAGTCTGTGAGACCAAGAATAAGTGAGATCCAGCTGGTCGGTGACTGCTGTAGGTTCATAGCTACTGTAATGTGTTTTACAATAATACTCAACTATATGCGTACCTCTGGCTTGAAAGCAAAGCGTGGAGGGTGTCACCGAAATACAGGTGCAGTCAGTCAATGGGGCGATCGATGATTGCTAACAGCCTCTCAAAATATACACACTTTTTTTTTTTTTGGGACAGTTCAATAAAAGCATAATACAGGACAGTCTACTGTATGCGGAGCCTCAAAACCGGATTTCAATTGCAACGTGTTGATAGATGTGCGATGTTCAATCACTGGTGCATGGCAAGACCCACTTCACTACTTGCGTTTCAAGGCAATAAAAGATACAACTACTCACCATTTTGTGACAAAGTCTTGGAAGTCATTAGTGAACACGCCATGTGGCAGTTTAGGAGGAGGCTGAGGAGGGAAAAAAAAAAAAAGTCATTTAAAATAACTCAGTATTTTGATAAACACTAACTTTGTGCGCAGTGCTTTTGTCAGACCTCATTCACAATATAGTCCAAAAGTTCAAAGATGGCCATAGCTGGTCTACAGTCCATCCCGTGTCCTGTGCCAGAGATACCCATTAAATCCAGTCACACTATAGACGTAAACAGATAGAAATGTAAACAAAGGCAATTTTCCTACCGCTCACGGGCCTCCCTGGTGGTCTGGGCCTCTGCACGTTGCTGTGAGGCTCTCCCTCGCTCCCGTCCAGAACAGGCCGTCCGAAGATGGCCTCCAATTCTTTGGCGTCTGGTGGGGGGATGGGGTAGCGGCCGATCGCCAGCTCCACAAGGGACAGACCCATGCTCCATACATCCGACTGAACAGAGTAGTGGGTGCCCTGCAGTCTCTCCGGCTGTTGAGGTAACACATGGTAGAGTATATACGTCAAAGGGATAGGATTGGGCCAAGACTGCAACACAAGGCAGCAGTAGCAGGTGGCCTGGAAGGGTGGTGAGAAGTGGATAACGGCAGAAGGAAAGGAGCAGGCCACTTCTGGCAGGGATACACGAACCAATATGAACTGGCTTGCTTCACAGAGACAAAAAAAAAAAAGCTCCATTTCGACTGAAACTGTCAGTGACGTATTAATTAAACAATATGTTGTTCATTATTGTGGTTGTGTCACTTGTACTACTTTATGATGAGAGCCGCGTCTAATATCCTGCTCGCCGCAATTAGTTTGAGTCAAAAATAAATAAAACACACATGTACTTTTCCTCAGCTGTCATTGTGATTGCAATGCAGTTTAGTACAACCTAACACAAGACCCGTCTGACCGTGTCACCCAAAATTGAGCATTGTTATCTTTGTAAAAGGCATAATATTTGATAACTGTCTCATTTTCGATATCAAAATATTGTGCAACTCATTATGTCGTGACTGGTTAGTCCACACTGAAAAACTGCATTTTTGGTGCCTGAAAATGCAAATTGGCCACCTGGAAAATTTGAGCCGAAGGCTTTCCAAAGTGTTCAGCGTTTGCCTGAAAAACAATATTTCTGGCTTTTCTCCCTCTATGACATCATATTGCCACGATCGTTCATCCCTCTTCCAATTCCAAATGCCCGAGATAATAAGTATTGTTTTGATCATCAGTTGTTGATTAGATATTTACTTTTATGGATTTAGCAAAAAAGTGCACAAGAACTACCCGGCCTGTTAAACAAATTAAGCTGTACATCAAGCAAGAATGGGATAGAATTCCACCTTCAAAGCTGCAACAAGTCGCGTCCTCAGTTGCCAAACTCTTTTTAAATGTTGTGAAAAGAAAAGGTGATGTAATACAGTGGTAAACATGACCCGGTCCCATCTTTTTTTGGAACCTGTTGCAACCATACAATTGGCTAAAAACAAAGTTTATCAGTTCATATTCAAGTATGATCTTCAGAAGAAGCATCAGTCCGTGTGTCATCCTTTTCTTCAGGTTGCCATTCTAAAAATGCTCTCTGGGTACAAATGGACACTCCCATTAGGGATTATGGTGCTACTTGTTCCCAAACATGTTCAAAGAATTTCATTTGCAAGGAAAGGTGGAACAAACATGCCTTACGAAAGTTTGAAGATTGTTGAGAATTAATGGGTGCTCCATTAGTCCAATGGAGGACTCATTAATTGCTTCGTTGGTCGGAGAAGGATTGCGTAGACCAGGTGTCAACAGGATGAGAAAGAACAGCGAGGGAGAAAGAGAACACAGTTGCCGTCATATGTGCCAAAGAACGCTCTCCTGGGCACGGCCCTCGCCTCTTGGCAGGGGAGTGAGAAAGAAGGTAGAGGGTGGTGCCACTCCACGTGAGAAAAGAAAGGGAAGGAAAGTGGGGATGGGGCCAGAGGAAACGGGGTGGGGGCGCCGAGCTGACTCACCGACATGTAGGAACGCGTTCCAACAAAGGAGTTGGCCATGGAATCTATGAGCTGCCCGCTCACTCCAAAGTCACACAGCTTGATCTCCCCGCGAGAGTTGACCAGAATGTTGGAGGGCTTCACATCTACGTGGTAGGTGAAGGGTGGGGTTAGGGGCATGGGGGGGAAAAAAAAAACAAAATGGAGAATACCTTCATATACAGTTCTGGTTTTTGGTTTAAGGATATCATTTAGCACAAATTAATTCACTGCTCCAAACAAGCTATGTGTTTCTGAATTGGATTCGATTTAACTGTTCCTGCAAACAGCACAGGTGCTCGTACTGACATAAAAATATCAAACCAGGATGCAAAGGCACGGAAGTGAAGTCATACATTTTGAAACTCGCCCCAAATTCACGCTAACAATATGCCTCTTAACACCTGTCTTTTCCCTAGCTTGCGACTCTGTGCGAAGGAGAAGGTGTAAAGTTGAACACCCAAGACGTGACTTTTGAGGTGTGTGACTGTCATTCCCGCGACCAATGTCATTGTGACAGCAATGGCATGAAGAAGTGAGGGAACAAAGAGAAAAGCTAGAGAGGGCGGGAGCGAGGGAAGGGTACATGGGGCGAGGTTGCTCATAATCATATTTGAGAGGCGGTAATTACCGTCTGAGCTCACAAACTGTCCCGAAGTACCACTCACCCTGAGGCAAGTCTGTGCACTTCTTGTATAGTATGATTGAAATACAAATGACAAGTTAATGCCCCCGTATGTAGTCACAATTAGGTGGGAGAATCCACTTTGACTGTGTAAACTTGGGCCATTTCCAAAAGGTTCCACGTGGGAATTTTTTTTTTTTACCTCTGTGCATGATCTGGTGCTTCTCCCGCAGGTAAGCCAAACCTCTCAACACCTAGTGAACAACAACAACACAGACATAAACAGCTGTTCGAAACAACAGGACTGCATGTCAAAGCCATTTGTCACAAACCCTGTGGTCAAAATGATTTGAATAAAGAAACTCGGAATACATACAGCTATGCTAACTTTGCCCAAGACTTCCTCTGGAATTCTTCTGGCTTCCTTCAGAACCTGGTCCAAAGATCCACCATCCTATCGCGAAAAGACACCTAAGTATCCAGAATATAAGCCTAAACATGCGACAGCCGTGTGTAAACGAGTCTCACCATGTGCTCCATACAAATGCTGATCTCGCCGTCGCTGTAGAAGGCGCCGTAGAAGCCCACGATATATGGCGAGTTGCACTTGTGCAGGACTTGAAGCTCTCTGATGATCTGGTTCCTGATGGCGGGCTTAATTTCCAAGTGGATCAACTGAGACAGAGAGGAAGCGGGTTAACGCAGGAAGAGGAAGGGGGGAAATTGGCCGATGGCGACTATGTATTTGCCCATCTGCACCATACAATGGCAAAAAAAAAGTCTTTGTAGTCTATCTTTTCCCTGATACTGATAGAAAAGATACTGAAGAAATCTTTCACAATGAAAATGCCCACCTGTACATTTAAACAAGCTAACCAACATGAATTTATTTTGGGTAATAACTCGGAGGCATTCTATAAACACACAATCATATAAAACAGCCACATAGCGATAAACAGAAGAGTTTCACAATCAAGTGACCCAAAAAGCCACCGTAATATTTCACGTGGTATAATGAATATATGCCTATGCACATTGTGTACATGTTGCCATCAGCTACTAGTTAGCCCCAAGGGTCCGAATGTTAATGTTTATTTATTAATTTAAACTTGAGGTGGAGCGAGAGAGAGAGAGAGAGAGAGAGTTTTCTTCCCCCCCAGAGTTGTCATTTTAACACCATGAAACAGCGATAATTTTGCTCATGGTTATCATACATCAGAATATCAGATCAGCCCATGCCCACTACCGAGGGGAAAGTCTGGTCTGGACTAAGAAAGGTGTGCTGTTCACCTGCAAGCCAAACTGTCCATGCTCACTCATCCTCACCTTGCGAGCCATGACCAGACCCGAGGGCTTGTGGCGGACCTTGTTGACTACCCCTCCGTTCCCGGCGCCCAACTCGCAGATTGGGTCAAAGTCCTCATCCTTGAGCTCTCCAACCTGCGCTTTCTGGGTGAGGAAGGCTTCTAGTCGCATCTTCTGTTGCTCATCTAGGTCCAGCTCTCCCAGCTTCTTTTGTAAGGCCTCAAGGTTTGCTCTGTAAGGAGACCAGTATTGTTTTGAAAAAGCCTCAGTTACCCATCTTTTGTAGTGCTTGTCCTCATTAGAGGCCCAAGCAGGCTGAAGTCCATCCCAGCTGACTTAAGGTGAGAAGCAGGGTCCAGCCTAGACTGGTTGTCAGTCAATCGCAGGGTACATCAAGACATTCAAACTTATATTATAGCATCAATATCAAGGACATCATCCAAGCCTGTGATCCGAATCCAGCCTGCCATATAATTTTAAGTGGTTGTCTTAATATGTCAATCATATAAATTTTCTTAGTCTCGACTCAGTTTCTACTTACATGTGGCCTTCAACAACCTTGTCAGTTTCTTATACGGTCCCTTTGAATAAATTAATTGCCCACCCCTGCAATAGTGATATGTGTGCTCCTGTAGTAGAACAGAAAAGAATCAGGGCCCAAGTACAGTTCAGTTATATTTAACATCATTCACAACTACTGTATATTAAGATCATGATGGAGAACTAAGCAACGCTTTTTAGGTGGACTTGGTAGAAAACGTTTGAGAACCACCGCACCACGTACAAGCATAACTCTGACGTGGGTTTGAGTTTGATTCTCCCGATATAGAGTGTGACATGAAGCAGATATGAATGTTTTTGGAATGTGGAAGGAAACCGCAGTACCCGGTGAAAGCATGCAAACACAGCAAAACCGGAGCTGAGAACCACAGAACTGCGAGGCAGACGTGCCAACCACTCTTACGCAAAGATACACACTGTAGAACAGATTTTGGAATCATTGTCTAGTACTCACTCAGATGCAGCATCAGTGGTGTTAGAGGTGGGCTGCCCTTCTCCAATGGGCGTTATATTCAACGGAACCGGTCTTTTTTTGGGGGCCATCTCAGAAGGAGAAGAAAAACTTGTGGAAATCTCAAATTTTGTCCAGAAAATGCACTTAAGTGCACCGGGGCGAGCAGCTGTGGCAGTGGCCCTTTACTTCTTCGCTAGCGAGCAACAGGATCGCGTCTTGGTGGCTAACGACTTAGCTGGCTAACGTCAGCGAAAAGATGACACTTCATGAGCCCTGGCACCCGAATGTTTGGCTAAAACGTGACATACCAAGGCGTTTCTAATGAACGGATCTTTTCAATGTGTTTATAGAAATTGAGATTAGCGCATTGCTGTCTTTGGACGCTTCTTATCGGGGTTATCTACCTGCTGCTAGACATTAGCCACCTCGCTAGTGCTACCGGAAAAAGGAAGCCGCGACGACTCAGCGGCTCGCCACGTTTTCCCCCCCGTTTAAATGACGGCAGCACCGGGGGGCGGCTGCTGGTGGTCGTCTGGCGTCCCTCCGTAAAGTTACAATCGGGCTGTGGGGGGGAAGGCCACTGTGGCCGGGTGGCAGGGCTGCAGGGCTTTCGTCTGTGACTGGTGGTAGTAGTGGTGTTGGTCCGTCAATACAGGAAGCAGCAGACCCGAGTGACACCCTCAGGGAGAACCCGTCACTTCAACGAAAGTACCGGGTCCAATTTGAAAGATCTTCAAGAGAAAAAAAAATCAAGATTAAAAAACAATAATCCCACAACGAAATACTGGAATCGCACGCTTTAGGTCATCATAACCGGACGACGCGGCTTTCTCGACAATTTATAAGCAAGTCAATGCCATGTGCACATTGCTGCCACCCAGTGGCCATATATGGAGACCGAAGACTAGAAGCGAAAAGAGTTGTTTGTTAAACCACGATCTAACCCTGTGGTACATAATAAAACACAATTAAATGTAACTCATTAAAGAGTTTATGCATCATGATGAACTCATTTCAGCTTCTTGTGTGCGACTTGGCCACCCAGGGGCAGTCGCCTATAATACAGTCATGAAGACTCAAATGAAGAGCTTCACACATACTGCAAATGACTTGGTCAGGTGCAGTAATATTAGTTACTTTTCACATATGCTTATTGGGTTCTAATTCAGTTGGCATTAAGATAGCCGACGTTAAGGTAAAGTTGTGTGGTTGTTAAGGGGGTTAATACACAAAGTGTCATTCACATTGTTTCATGTTTAGTTTGACAGTAAACCAACGGAAAGTGGCAATAAATATCTCAGAACTTTTTTCGGAAATCAGCTTGATGCTCGTATCTTTGGGGGGGGGGGGGGAGTTAAATTAGTTTTATGTCTCTCCCATGACAACTTTTTCTCTCATAATATTGCAATATTCTTTCCAGTAACATAACGTTCAGTTTTTTCTTCTAACATTAACTTTCTATACATTTTCTTCCCCAGTACGATATTTTTGAAATAGTCTTTTCACAATTTGGCTTGTGTAAAGTAGTACTGTATTCTCATGAGGCTGCAATTTGTTTACACATGGAGGTAATATACAAGTTACAGTAAACTTTATTGTAGTTTTGATCATGTAAACCAAGGATTGGAGACTTTTTTTTTTAAGTTTCTATGAGATTGTAGTTGTAATTTAGAATAAGGGGCCGGGGAATCAGACAATAAAATACACATCACACATCTGAACAACAAAAAAAAACCCTCACACATTTTAAAGAACTTGACTTTAATTCCATACATCAATTAACAGCTGTTAGAATTTGATCATTGTTCAATTGTACAATCGTATCCTGAAGACTGAGCATCTGGAATTGAACCACACACCCTTTTAGTACTCACACATCACCATCATCAGGTATCCAATTCCGATTCTTCCCTTCTGGTTTTGCCTGTCGGAACAACTGGAAACAATTCGAGGCATAATAATAAAAATATCATTTACATTTTATTGACTTTTAATATGAACATATAAAAAGAACAACAAAACAAAACATTTACATCATGGATTGTAAGCATCTGTCCATGCTACCTTATGCATTTAACATAAGAGATGCCACAACATACTGTAGTCATAACCAGACACTCGGGCCCTCGTACTCAACCTCAACCCCTATCTAAAAAAAAAAAAAAAAAAAAATCTGGCTCAGTTCCATAGAAGCAAACCTACACCTGTGGGACTTCCAATAACCTGGAGACAGATTATGAGGAGTGTGGGTGAGAAAACTAGTTGGAAGACCAGATTTAACTCAACATACAACCAAAATTCAAGCTGCAGAGTATCAACGAGATTCCCGTGCTAAGCGCAGCGAGTCAATTTTCTGGTCCTTGTGCTGTTGCAGGTGTTTGGATGGATACTCACTACACAATGGCTTTAAAGTCATAAACAAAAAGTGCGCAAACGACTCCGGGCCCCAAATTAAAAAGTCCTATCCAAACTGAACTGAAGGATTGTAGGTAGACAGGGAAGTTGCTCGTGTTTACCGACATGTTATATTAGTCAATTTAAACCCACTGCAAAATAGCAAAGTCATACGAATAAGATGTCCAAACTGCACACAAGATTCAATAATTGAATGATGCAATCGAATAGACGTGGTGTAAGCGCAGGGAAAGGGGCAGATAACAGCATTTGTGAATAATTTAGATCCTTCCGCATAAAGGGGAACAAGCACAGCAGAGCGGCTTCTCTTCTGCTAACTGAACAGCCAAAGGCTGCCATACTTCAACCATTTCCTGAAACGGGATCTCCCAAGTAGAAGCCAGACGACAGCACTGATTCCACTCGAGATGAACTGCATAGAACAATGGAAATTAAAAGACAAAGGGGGAAAAAAAAAATCTCCAGTGTAAAATGGGCGTAAAATCCGTCCTTTACTTGTTCTCCGATCAGTCTACTGTGTGTAATGACTGAGGTAGTTTTTTTTTTTTTAAAAGATCGAAAAACTGCAAAATAAAATATGTAAATGGAAAGCATCACGCATCCAGATCAGTGATGTACTTTAAATTAAAATGGATCCAATCTTAACACACACAAAAAAAAAAGCCATGGGAGAGGTTTGCATCACGTTCAGATTATTCTTTTGCCATTTATTTTCTTTTTCCCACCTTTTAGGGGGGAGTCAAGTAAAAAGTGTTCTTTACAATAACGTATCGCAGCCCATTCGTCCAAACACGGCATTCAGAGTAATATTGCATTTGCGGAATTAAGCAGCGAAATATACTTTTTTTTTTAAAGCCACCTCAGGATGAAGTCATGTTGGCACTCTGTGTCGACTAAAAAGGACATCACAGCTGATCAAGGCTCAAGTACCGACCAACCACACAGCTCACCTGTTTTCTAAGTTTGGTCATGGGACAAACTGAGCTGTGATTGTTACCTGATCCCTGAAGCAAGTGTGATGTCATTTTCAGTCAACAGCAAGTGGCAAAATGGCCACGCAGACATGGATGAGTATTTTGCTGCTTAACTCATTTTCCGTGAACACAAGATTAATCAGAGAATGGCGTTTACACTTGCGGGGCCGCATACAACATAGTGTAAATATTTGACTTGACTTCCCCTTTAACTGAGAAGCGCAAACAGCTCAAATGTGCCAAAAATCAAAACGCACTGTGGCGTGGACAGCTTTTTGTTCCTGGCCAGACAGCAAAGATGACGACGTCCATTGAGAAAAGAGTTTGTAGGAGGTGATGGGGAGGAGCGGGTAATCCACTGAATTTCTCTCATTGAGGGAAGTACAGTACAAATATTCACTGCAGGATGATGGTCAGCCAAAAGTGGTTGGCTTCCAGTGGTTGAGTCGAGTACAAACGGGAATCCTAATGATGCTAGACTGAAGATTGTGTGTGGAACTGCTAAAAGGCTGTGATGTTTTTTGATGATGTGGGGGTCACTGTGTCTAGTGTATTACTGTTCCATTCTCCGTGCTTTCAGCCCACCCGCCCCTTCGTCCATGAGAGGGCGAGGTGGGTTGAAGAGTAGCTGGGGGGGG
>CAAKHF010017623.1:0-16755 GCA_901007745.1 Hippocampus kuda | reverse complement strand
CCACACACACGCCACACACACACACACACACACACACACACACACACACACACACACACGCACACACACACGAATCATTTTTAAGATTTAATGGTTGATAATGACAACAGTTCCTCTCTGGAACAGATGCATTAACAAAGACAACAATATCTTATTGTTTATCGTAATTGTTTACCGACACCGATTAATTGGTTTTGCATGTTAAATAGGAGAAATATGAAAAATGTCAAAGTGGACCTTGTATCCTATATTTATATGATTTTGTATATTCAAATGCATTTGTATACTTTGTAAAAATGGAAATTTTTGATGCAGCTCTTGCATTGGGTCTCATTAAAATGTGGTAGCATGGCAATAAATTGATTGCGCTATTCAATGCCCTTTCACGGCCTTTCTTTATTTTGGAACACTGTGAATAATGAATGCAATTATTCAATTAACTACATGTGACATGGAAAAATTAAAACGAGAGACTTCCTAACAACGCGCATAGGCATTTTTCTACCTCGCACGAGCAGCTTTGCACAAAGGATCACCAGAATTGTGTGTGAATAGTCAATAGATATTGGTTGTGTTTGTTGACGCACACATTGCTAACTACTCAACAGCGATTTGCGTGATAGGGATGCTCACGCCGAAATAAACACACCAAAAATAAAAAATAAAAATGTACTGTTGACATCCACCAAGATGAGCCGCCTGCCTTTGTGGGGAACAACTGATAGCAGGTTCTGGCAAAAATTTACAGCAGGAAAGGGAACAAGAGACATTTTACGAGATAATGGTGCAGCGGCATCATTTAAATGATAAACTGGCGACTTTGAATAATGGCTATGAACACAAGAAAGCAAACGCTACTCTTTACTATAAATTCTCTCGTAAGCAGTCCACCGAGTAAAATTAGTAGGTAACAGACGAATAAAACATGACACGGCACAACATAATCCATTCGACAAGCCAGTTGACTTCAAAGTTGTTGAAGTCAAGTGTCACTAAAATCCTAAATAGCACTTGCTGAATTGCATGTTCATTCGTTAAACAGAGTGCACTTGATTTATTAAGAATGTGCTTTCATACTCTGACCCCAGATCTAAATTGAATCTAGTTTCAATTTTTTCATTACAATTAGTCTTTATCTCATTTTAACTTCAGTTTTTTTTTAACTCGGTTCACCTTAATGAGTTTTTGCAACAGGATTGTTATCTTACAAATTTTTTAATTTTTTTGTTTTCAGTTTTAGTTATCTCCGTGGCGGTTTTGATCGATCTATTTGCATATACCCGTACTCCTCCCACAAGATTGAAAAATTAACTGCGCAGCAATTTAACACATTTAATGGAATCCTTCACAGATGACCTGGCCCGCCTGCCCATGTTTCAATCTCAGGTGGCTCTTGAGCATTAAAGATTTGCCCATCAGATTCTCGCTGAATTGATGGACCACAGGGATTACTGATTTGCACTTTGACATTTTGACGTTTTGTTGACAAACCGTGCCATTTTAGGTTCCTCTGTACACCGAATGAAGTTTCAGAACTTAACCAACTCCACTGGTCCCAGATCGGAGCGCAGCATTTCACCATCTGGCAGAGACGCAATATGTCAAAGAATGACAGAAGGCCTGCTCTGCCCTGCCCTGTAAACACTTCATTCCCATGTTTCACATCAGTTGGACGAGAATGTTTATTCAGGATTAATCTTCATGATTTCGGAAGTTAACTTGACCCGGACAAGCTCCTCAAGGCAAGAACGCTAACATTTCATCATATATCAAGTAGCCAGCATTGCTCGAAAGGGGTTCCTTGTGCATTAATTTTAATGAAAATATTTAATGGGAATGACGCGAACGTCTGAGCACGGAGGCGGTGATAACAGTGACTCACCAGGCTGTGATTCCCCGCAGCTGTTTGGGCTCTTGGAGAGGATCGACACCCAATGTTTTTTATTTTACTTATTTTTGGCTCATGGACAACATATTTGCTTGTCATTTGCTTAACTATAACATTGAAAAAATGTGTAATTGCGCGATACACATTTGCGGAATTCAAATTCATAGACTGGAAGGTGGATCCGATACTTTTTGGACACAAAGTTTGGTAGGCCTTGCAAACCAGAAACAAAGTGCGCATGATAAATATCAATAAATTGATTGGAATTCCAACAGCAGAGGCCTTCAGTCTCTGATTCAGTTGACAGCGGTTTTGTCGCACGTCTTTACACGGGTTTATCGCCCTATGACCATTCCGACATTTCGAGGTTACAAACAGTGTTCAATAAACTACAGTAGTTTGCGCAGTGGACTAAGAATGTTTTGACATGGCAGAAGCCGTTTTTCCATTTGTTTTGTGTTGAAGACCTACAAGTGCTTTTCATTCAAAAAAAAATATTATATATATATATATATATATATATATATATATATATATATATATATATATATATATATATATATATATATATATATATATATATATATATTGACCTAACTGCTGCATTAGCTTAAGTTAGTGAGACGATGGCCCGACTCGGGTGCAAATTTGGGTTAGGTTTCTTTTCAGGGCAGGCTTTGGGTTCACAATAGGGTTTCCTCCCTTTATACCAATAGAAACCATAGCCTCATTTTTATCAGAGATCTTAGTAGACAGTCGAAATATATGCCAAAGCCTTCCTATAAAAAACAAAACAAAACAAAACTCAATTGATTTTACACATATCCTACCTTAAGAATTTAGACCTCAAGGTAGATTAAGTGAGTGTTACACACGACGACAGGGGATGGTTGGCTTAAGACAGTCCCAGCATAATCAGGTTTCGATGTTGCAAATGACATGCAATTATTAAGTTACCTTCAATGTCTTCCTGGCACCATGCCTGAATTAAATCAGTGACTACAGGGTGACCTCGGTTTAAGAATTCCGTTCCTTTGCGAAAAATGCCGAGTTGGAATCAAATCATTGAATGAAAAATGTGTTGTTGATTTTTTTTTAAGTGTAAAAGTCCTGTTTGTTTGCATATTTGTTCATCTACATTTCTGTTGTTTTTACTATTGCTTTAAGAAATATTAAACACTTTGTTGAAAAAAAAGGGGGGGGTGAGGTCCAACTTGACCTTCTCCTATTCAACATCCAACAAATATAATAATATGTAATAATACGTAATAAAAAAAGCACATTCAGCGTGATTGTTCAGAAATCCAGCACAACTGAAGTAATGCGGAGATACTGATCTATGCCAAATGGGCTAGCTTACATAAATTCACTGCATTTACACATTCTTCTCTGGAAATCGATTCATCGAGTAAAGACTTCAATTTGCTTTGATGACTCACCAACCAATTTCACACAATTAGCAACATTCTGATCACTTAATTGATTTTCGTGCTCAGCAAACATGAACAAGAAATGACCCCTGTGACATACCCAAGAGAGCAATTCAGTTTGTGTATGATTTCCGACAAATTTCTCTTAGAGCGATGGTGAATTGTATGACCTGAAGTTGTAGTAGGCTTGAGTAAGAAAACGGTCAGGCTTATGAAACAGGAAGAGACTCTCTCATTTATTCTCTATTACAGTCTAATGTTTAATCTTCTGCGGTTAGTTTTATGATCTACAGATGATCACTCTTTCACTCCCTTGCTCTTTCTCCATCTTTCTTTTTCTGTCATGTCATTCTCACTACCACACATGCTTCCTGTAAACGCTGCTGCACCAGCTAACTTGCCCCAGTGGATCAATAAGGCGCAATTGAGATCTTTTTTTCTTTTTTTTTTTGCGTCACTGCAAAGCAGCAGCAGCAGCACATTTGTTGTGCTCCAAGTCATTTGCTTCCACTCGGGAGGACCTGCTGCTGAATTTGGAAAGCGGCATTACGCCACAGTGACTCAAATGTCGCTTGTTTTTAACGGGGACAATTACGGTTTCATGCAGGTGCGTCATTTTTCACTTTAAGGAAATCGTGTGCAGTTAATTCATTCGAACGGTCACCATCAGAAACATTTAACAGCACTGATGATTTCAATCATATGCTAGCATCCTAAATCAAGGAAGGGTGCATGGCAACAGGAAGATGTTTGCATAGCTATACTATCATCGAGTGGTGTTTTATATTTAATGATGGAATTAAAAAAAAAAAAGCCCTGCTGTGTTTCTAAATATGTTAAACATGGTTGAAGAAAATTAGGTAGGACTCAACTGCGGACATACAGGTTTCTATTTTCGTAGATTGCGTGAAAAACCTGCGCAGCTTCATTTTACATGCCCGGACAAGTCGAATTGATCACATTTGGGAATTGAGCAGGCCACGCAGTGCCTCGCTGGGCATTGCGGCCGCCCGAGGGCGTTTTCTATTCCGCGCCCCGTGCTCACTTCACAATTTGGTGACAGAGAGTAGACTACTGTAGACTTTAGACAAGGTGAAACCAGGTCTAAGTTGTGGCGCAGGTGGCGTAACGCGACTTGTGGATTTGACGCACAATCGGGGGTTAGAGGCGGTCTCCAAGTGCCCACTTCACAGCGGCCAACTTTACATCATCCAAAAGTGGAGATCTTCTTGCAGTCCCTTCGAAAATGTACTTTGCGCACGCTGACCTCCTGCACATACTGAAGGAAGTCCCTTCTGCTTCCGCCATGTAGCCCGCACGCCAGCCCTGCGTTGAATTCAAAGGACTGAGGGGAGCTGCTTTTATTGGCTGAGAATCATGTTAGCTGTGTTCACTCCCACAACGGCGTAAACGGCAATTTCTTACTGCGCCCAGCTACAAAACTGCCAAAAGAAAGAAAATCCAACCTGTTCGCAGTTAGACAGCACGTCGCGCTAGACTTGTATTGGGCATGAAAATAGGACCCTGGGTGTTAAATTGATTTTGAACATTTCTTTTTGGGGTGTGTCTAAAATGGGACTAGGTGACACACTTGGGGCCTGGTTTAGTTGCCACAATACAAGAATGCAAATGACTTCATTCGTACTCACATTTCCTACAGTGCTTGTCCTCATTAAGGAAGCGGGTGAGAAAAAAAACGAACCATTCATACTCATATTCATAATTATGGACAATTAAGTGTCTTTTATAAACATGGATGTTCCCGTGCTGTAAAGTGGGATGTCATTGCCAAGTTACATTTCCAGTATTTCCACGATTATTATGGCTCACTTCCTTGCTTGGAACTCCATGTTTGACTCAACTCGTCCCACTTTTGGGGCTTTCCACTTCGGATGTTTCGTGGGCACATAATTTAGGGAAGAAAAAAAAATCTCCACCCAGCAGATGGTCGAGTTATGTAGAAAAATGATGCATACTGAAATAACAATCTTCTCTACATCAACTCAAAAATCCAGTCCTGTTTAGTTGAACACAAACTAGTTGTCAATATGTTTTTTTATGAATGGCAACGGGGAACACGCAGTTTTATGGTATCTGATACCGTTATTATATGTCGCTGAAATAGATTTAACAAAGAGTTGGAGTCAATCATTTTCAGACCAATGTGGTGACATGGGCCAATTCCCGCAGCGCGTCCCCTCGACCAGGAAAACTGACCTGATCTCGATTTGTCCCTAATTAAGAGCGGTTCAAATTCAGTGCGCGCACATCCACCAGGGCAAACAGAAGAGCAACAAACCTCTCGAGAAACCGATCGTTGCATTAGAGGCTGCATGCCAAGCAGGACACGAGAGCGAGCTTGGACTATATTACAACAGAGAAGGAGGCGAGCGCCAGTCTTTCAGTGTTGCGTGACATAACACACACGTGGTTCGTGACCGAATCACCACACCCACACACAAATTTGACCATCAGCACAACCGTCAACAATCAGTGCAGGAGAGCTTCGACGTTCATTGGATATCTGGGGCTAACACACTAATTGCACGTTGAAACTATGTACAATAAAAGTACACATTTTGTGATGAAATATTTTGTCATGACAACAACAGATGCCTCATCATTTGCCGCTCTTCTTTTTCACAGTTTAGCTTGTTTATTACCACTCGAAAAAACGTTTGCATTTTAATTGTCATCTTGTGCTTTTGCCAATTTAGTTTAGCTGCTTTTACACGTTTCATTTTTCGACTGACACATTCAGCCATTACGCCGCAGAGAGGATGATTCAATTTGGATGAAATATTTTCACGAGAACGCATCCTCTTCCATGGTTGAGGTCCAAAGTGTTCATATTTTGAAGGGAAAAAAAATTACAAAAAATAATAACATTTAAAAAAATCGGGCTCAAACTGTGTCATGAATTTTAGATTTTACAATTCTTAACTGTCACACACGTGTAAAGCTATGTCCAAACAAATGCAAACGAGAGTATACAGCTGGTTAAAAAAAAGGGAGCGTGGTTTTACAGGGCTTTGTCGGAATTCATTTTATATATAACCTGTATTATCGTGAAAAATTGCATCGAGAAAATGTGAGGAACTTTGAACATTCTAAGAGAGACTCCCATCCCATCCCATTAACAAGAAACAATAGACTTGAGAATTCCCTTTTTTCTTTTTTACTCTGGAGATAATTAAACAATCATTCTGGCCATGTTTATTATATTGGTTGGGATTACCTGAAACTGTTGTCTGTGCCTATGATAATTAAGCGGGGCTTCTGCCAGTAAATGACTGAAACTGTGGGCAATTGATGCGCTCCTTTTTAGTCACATGCGAAAGCTTTTGCAAAACCCCCCTCCCCAGAGAGTCAGTTCCTTGCCAAAGCTCCCAGCGGGGTATTTGTCGGTGAGACGATGAGCCCCCAGGCACCAAGTGACTCATACTGCAATGTTAAAGAAAGAATGGATGAAATAAATGCAAACAGGCTAAGGTAAAAATGGCTGCATTAATGTCAGGTGATTATACAGTCACGTGAACGAACGAGGAGAACAGAAGATAATACTAATTGCGACCCACGCAATTTCAGGGATCACTTGCCTGAAATTATAAATGTATTCCCCGCTGACGGACAAGATGATCAAAGTACAAACATGAATAAAACGAATTGTAAAAATAAATTTCATAGTCTGGAATGAGGCCACCTGCCTTCTTGAGCCTGATGGAAAATTAATCGGCACTTCAATGAATCATGCATTCTTATTTCAGGGCCTTTTGCAAGCCCCTCGTTTATGCAGTAGCAACTTTACAGGTCTGAGATGGGGCTTCTGTTTAATTTGATTGGCTTTTATTAGACTTGGGTGAAGAAATCAATTGATTGTTTTTAATTCCAATACACTCGGGCTATAACTGCTGTAATTATATATTCGTCCATCTATTCTCCGAACCGTTTATCCTCGGGAGGGGGTCGTGGGCATTATATATATATATATATATATATATACATACATACATACATACATACATATTAGTGCTGTCAGTTTAACGCGTTATCGGCATTAATTTAAAACAGTTTTAACTCGATTAATTTTTTTAACGCGAGATTAATGCGGCACCATGTCACAGCGGATGTTACGTTGCTCAAAAATAATAAAATGTGCTGCAAGTTTGAATAACTGCTCCAAGTGAAAAATGTTAATGTAAAATTGAAAATCAAAATTGTATTTCAGTAAATATTTGAATTTTGCACTTTTTTTTAAATCAATCAGATCTTGTTTACTGTAGTACAGTTTTACATGGGAATATGACTGGGGAGCTCGTATATTAAAATTGCAATTGTAAAATTGAGGCAATAAAACAAAACAAAAAAAAAAATCACCATTCGATTATTTCTAACAAATGGTCAACCTTGCAAGATAGGGGACAGGTGTATGTCTGAAATAAACAGAGGAATGATGCCAAAGAAGGAGAACATCATTCAGTCTGAATTTCCCTCATGCTAGCATTTGTTGTCCATGCTCGGCATGGAACCCAATCCCAAGTTTTCCGCCGAGAGGCCCTCAGATCGCCACAATTTCATCGCTCCTTGCAAAGGGAATGCCAAGACAAGGATGAATGACCTCATCTCCATTTCATGTTGAAAGTCGTGAGCCTGCCTGCTCGTGCCGATGCCCCCTGCGGCCAGCAGCGGACCACAGCTAGTCCTCTTCTCCTCTGTCAATACTGGATGCTCTATTTTAAGAAAACGTCAAGGTCATTTGGGATGGATCAACAGCCAATCTAGCATGTATAATGTCAAAAAAAAAATGTTGAATGAATGATAGGCAGGCTCACATCAATGTGTGTTGAAGAATTCCATTTGGCATTTTGCCACAGACAGCCCACCTGTGATTTACTGTGTCCTTACCTTGGGTGCATGTACAAGCACAATTATTTATGCTAGCAAAAATGGCTTTCTGGTGTCATGCTGCTGATTATAAATTAATGCTTCATGGCGCTATTATTAAATTCCGCTCTGGCAGGCAGGCAGAAAAAAGTGGCCGCTCTTCATTCTCCGACTCGTACAATTTATGTTCAAGCAACATCGGCTCCTTAAAAAAAAATAAAAAATAAAAATACCCCAGCAAAACTAATGGGGTGAGAATATAATTTCATGCTAGAGTATTCAAGTTGAATATTTGTCGTGACACTTATATATTCTGGCCGGAGCCTCGACAAACACACAGAGAAGTGACATATTCGTTATGCCGGCGCCAGGGGGTGACCTTTGAAATTAATTCTCTTCTTGCACACAGATAATGCGGGCAATGCAAGCCTTTTAGTTTGTTTATCAATGACATTCGCCTGCATAATTGCACTGCAGGATCCATATTTCACTGTAATGTAATTATTAGGGCAAAGAATAAAAAATAAATAAATAAAAGTGGAGTATGGCGGCCGATTGGCATGCAGCGAGTAACTCCAGTGGCCGTCTCCATTTCGGAGAAGCGCCATGGTCCAAATCGCATTTTCTCTGGAGCGATATGAACGACCAATACGGACATAACGCGCAAGTCAGACGCTATCAGACCAATCAAATTGACACCATCACATCTCTGCGGCGTGTGCGCGTTAGCGCAAAGCAGATTTCATTAGAGATGCTGCAGCGCCTTTGGAAGGGGCGGAGGGCTGGAACATTCATTTCTTGTGCCACAATAGTCAAATAGGGTGAAGGAATGATGTCAAGGGACGTCATCACATAATTGACTGATTTTTTTGTTAAAGTCCTTGTATACAAATTGCTGGGTTGCATGTTCTCCCCGTGCCTGTGTGGGTTTTCTGGTTTCCTCCCACATTCCAAAAATGGAACACTCTAAATTGTCCCTAGGTGTGAATGCGAAAGGTTGTTCGCCTACAATTGGCTGGCAACCAGTTCAGTGTGTCTCCCGCATACTGACCGAAGACAGCTGGGACAGGCTCCAGCATGCCCACCACCCTCGTGAGGATAAGCCGTTCGGGGGAATGGATGGATGGAAATTGTTGGGTGAAGTCTATCAAGTGCCTGCCCACTTAGTCAGAGGCTGAATGATAAATATCCATCCATCCGTCCATCGTCTGATCCGCTTATCCCCACAAGGGTCGCAGCTCGAGTCAAGATAGTGCCTCCCATGATTCCCAAAAAGACATGGTCGAAGGGGAGGAGGGTGTGGCCATATTGCCCAATCACAAAGGGCAGTTTTAAAGTCGCTAGTTTTGTATTGATTACTCCAAAGCAAAAGGATATCATTGAAAAAGGAAGCTAACAAATTTCTTTCTTAAATAAATAAATACACCATTTGAGCTTGTTTGCAAAAAATAAATACATTATAAAAATGGACAGGCCGGATGATCACTTCAAATTGTGGCCAAAACAATGCAGAATAAGGGTCCTTTAAAAAGAAGGCTTCACCGCCAATCACTACCGAAATCAAGTAATGCGGATGTTCGATGCATTTAATCAACCTACGGTGGGCTTCCACGAGTGGGTAATTTGATGACACCCACACAGAAGGCATGTTAATGACCGCACTGTCCGACATGCAACCTTTATGATGTGAGCGCCACTGCTGCAATTTAATCACTGGGGAGTTCGGCACTTACGCCGAGTCATCTCATTAGAAGGTCACCGGATGAATCCAGATACTATTGCCCATGCCATGGGTCTGAATATCCGAATATCCAATGATTTTTTTTTTTATATAACAAATTGTTTTGAAAGTGTTTGCATATCTATGATATTTTAACTTTTGTGAGGATCCAATCACACAATCGCCACTGACATCTCTTCATTCAGCCCTCATCGCAGCGACTGTCAGCGGTCGGGATAGAGATAAGAGGAAGGAATTTGGGATTCCCCCAGCGTGCACTTCGAGGGACAGTGAGCCAAGCAATCCCCCAGCTGGCATACAAAATTAGCCTTGGCGTTAATATGGAGAGAACGCCTGACAACTCATTAAACACAGTCCTCTTGATAAGCACAATGGGGGGTGCGTCTTGGGAGTCGACAAATCCGACATTGCGATGGAGAAGATATTGTTTGAACACGCGTGTGCACAAAAATAACAACAAATACTCGGGAAAAGACCGCAGAAGTACCACAAGGGAACTTGCAGAACAAAGCACAAGTTGTGCGGGAGACTCACTTCGCCAAGGAGATGTGAAGGTTAAACACAGCCCATCATTCCTCTTCCTCGTCCTCATCTCGCTCTAATTACGGGGACTGAGCTTGAGAGGGGAGGTGGCGGGTGACCGCAAAGCAAATCTTTGCTGTCAAATATCGTACAGGAAATCATGGACGGATGGAGAAATTGTCTTGGCGGCAGCTTTCAAGTTGAAACCATCCTTTGTGCAATTAAGAGTAGAGCGGAACCCAAATGGAATTCAATTATTAAACCGACGCCACGGCCCAACAAGCCTTAACACGTTTTGTCTCAACTCGAGTCATGTGCCAGGCAATGCGGTTTTACTCGAGGCCCGCAGGCACTAATTTGATCTTCCAAAGTAACGCAGCAGGCCAATATTAAACAATCCACTAAGTGAAGTCGTTTCACCGTTGATACGGTGGCGCCAAGTCAGAAGTCACCAATCTATGGTAACACAATAGTAAAGTCATAATTACAGATCATGTATGGAAAAACACAGACGTAATATAAAAAATGTTGCCATTCCATTGGGAAAACAAACAATATTTCTGAATTTATTTTGGTTTGAAACAGTATATAAATACACTTTTGACCTGATCGGGCACTCCTCTGGGCCGACGTACGCCTGCCTTCATGTACAAATTCAGCTCCAGTCCCTTGTAGTATGATTTGCGCATTTTCCCCCTCTTGAAGCCAATTAATTTGCCTGCTATTTTGCCAACCAAACTTGGTTATTCTCATCTTCGATTGGGTTCTAGCCAGACTTCTGCAAAGACGTACTTATTTGTGTTTCTTTGCAGTTACGTGTCACAATAGCTTCGCAATTAGCATAGATTCTCCTCATCATCCCTACGTGAGAACGCTACTTGTCAAAAGCGTAGCTCATTTGCCACCATAGAGATGGTGATTAGTGACCTGAGAACGACTCTGCATCATGTTTTGCCGCACTCGCTAGCCAGCACGAGGTCGTTGCTAGCTAGCTGGTGTCGAGCAAGTAGCACCAAGCTTGACTCAGTTCAAGGGCAGGTCAACGTGAAGGCGCCATATTCATGAAATTTTTACTGGCCCAATCGGGCCAGCACCTATGCCGTCATGGCTGTCAAAGTTTTCTGAATCTGAATGGTGGCCCGACGCAGTGCCAGAGTGCCACCGCTAACGTTGGAACCTGCGTAGCTATGCTCATTGGCGCAATTACGGAACACAATTTACTACTTGCGCTTAACATGAAAGTATGTTTGACGCATGTCGGAACCATCGTAAACCAAGGACCAACTGTAGAGGATTATTTGACGTACACCAGCATGTGTGTCATAAATCATACCATCTTAATATCAAATATAGAGATCTCTCGCTTAAATCCGCAAACAGATAACATGATTGGGAGAAATTAGTAAAATATATTTGTCCAACAATGTTTTGACCCAAGGGATGCAAAATGGTTATCAAATGATGGATCTCCAAAATCCAATTCAAAGTTTGCGGACGGAAAAATTAAAAGCATTAAAACGTAATCTCATCAGGCCAAGTTTGTGTCGCGCTTCGTAAAGTTGTCCAATAGATGTAATCGGTTTGTCCGATTGTCATCGCTTACAAGCTCGCGGTGCCATTTCCGGATGGGACCATACTCGTTTCAACGCACTCTCGTTTCCGAATAAATAGTTTGGGTTTTAATTGGGAGCAGTAAGTGCAGGCGCGGCACTGCGGGTAGTCTCCGCTCTGGTTTAACACCGCTGCCTCAAGCTGCGTTTTGTCACCCTTTTGTGTACAGCTTAAACACACACACACAAACACAACAAGTAACACAATTACAGAGATGCTGAAATAATACACGTTGTCTGCTTCCCTGCTGTCAATCAGAGGACTATTCAGCACAGCGCTTCAAATTGGCGTCACGTTGGCCATTGAAGTCTGAATAACCTCACATTCAGCCTGCTGATGACGAGAAAAGAGGCATGCTGTGTTTCTTAACAATGCGGCATGTATCTTATTGGCGACAATTTCTCATTTAATCAGCGTGGATTCTTTTCACATGGATAGCGAATCCACACATTCATGAAATAATGGTGGTGATGGAGGGAGGGGGCTATGTTCCAGAATAGAATTTATCGCAAATCATATTAAACGTACACTCATTGTCTAAAGGGGGTAAAAATCTAATGATTGGGTGGAATTGATCGTTAATTTGTTGCTTTTGTGCATGAATAGGCAACATTTTTGCGGAGCAGGAAATGTCGACGAGCGCGGCCTGGAAGAGATCTGGAGAGAAATGAGAGTCTGCGGTTCAAACTGAAGTTAAACGTGAGCGATGACTAAATGGGCCTGAAGAATTTCAACGCACTTTACGCACTTAGTGAGTTAGTCGTCAATGGACACATTTTCAGCTGTTAGAAAACTACAGTGGCTCGTTTGCTTTCAAATTTAGCAAACGTGAGTGCGTCCTCATACTGGTCAAAGGAGACTTCAAGATTGCTCCCCTCTCTCTTCTACATGGTTATTTTTCAATATCCATGTTTTTCGTGTACTCTTCTTCTCATTTGTAAAGCGGCATGGAAATAACGTTGAGAAGTAGGACATGTTTTGTGTTTGATGAATGGGAGCCACAGTGTAGTGTCGCCCGCATACATGAGATGACACAGGGACTTCAAAACTGCTCAACAAAAAACTGTGCGCTGTAATTCTCCACTAATGGATTATTTTGACAAAAGCATGGGCAGGTTTTAAGTGTGAAAAACAATGTATACTCCTTTCATATTATTTTAGCTTTTTGAACTCTGTTCAACTGCCCGGCGAGAGCTCCAGTGGACTCCACGCCAAGATGCTATGTATCATCAGCATTAAGCTAGCTGCCTTTAAAGCTGAGCTGCTGTGCGATTGTTGTAAACACACATAGTGAAATTCTCTCTTTTGTTTAGTTAACATTAAATTTCAATTGGGAGTTGCAATAAATAGCTTGAATTATTCCACTCCCACCCCCAAGAATTGTTTACTAAGTGCAGCAACTGAACTGCATCTTGTTGTGAAATAAAGTGAGGGACTGCCCCATACAGCGCTCGTTTCTCTGGTGCGAACTGTCACAGCAAAAACAAACAGGCAGAACTAAACTATTTCATCTGTGTGTGTGTGTGTGTGTGTGTCTTTTTCCAAAGCTATGGCGTCAAAGCCAAGAAGTAACTTGAGCCCTTGCCGCACACCAAGTAATCACCGGCCAATTCGATTCTAAGCGAAGGCCCACCCCTAATAAACGGCCATCTTTTAACATTCATCTGTCGTTCATCCAGTGCCTGCATGACAGCATCCTGTAACACCTGAGTGGAGCTTTACAGTCCACTTGCGTTCAGCATTATCATGCTGTTGCTTGATAATTCTGCTGCTAGTACAACTTTATTTTCCTTCGAAGAGCTCTCGTGGCCAAGATTCATTGGGATTGAGGCTGATTTGTGACGAGCAAAGCACCTAATCACACACGGGTTCAGTATATCTCGTCAGCCTCTTAAAAGTCCCAACCCACACAGCTAGTTCACTATACCATAAATTCCAGCCTGGCCTTGCACAAGCATATATGCAGAGGTGTAACCACACCCACTAAGCAGTACGCACCCCAAGGTCCTCCTAAAATGACACATTGCAAGCAGTTGTGTTAATAACAAATCTGCCGGCTTTATAACTGATACAGCCATATATCTATCGCATTAGATATCTCCCCCACAGCACAGATGACCAGCACAACAACAGAAATCGACAGCATCCGCAAAGGTGTTGTTTACAATGTTTTTTTTTTTCTGAGATGAAAAGGATACCATCAGCAAAGCTTGTCAAGTGGATTTGTTATGACAAGGCAGCTAGCGATGGATTCAAACTTCAGATAGTCAGACAACAGGATTTTCTATTTGTAAAGTCTGTAGATATTGTTGTTGTTTGGACTATATATATTTTTTTTTTAACAAACACATTTGCATAAAAATACATGTATACAATTAAAGGCCTTCCTCCGAAACAATGCTTTAAATATACAAAATTGGCAAGCTGTACAGCTATGAGGTGCAGGGACTGTTGACATTACTCTCCAGTTCCATAGCCAATCAGGATTCAGAACACAATGTGCTGTTAAAAAAAAAACAACAAAATAAAACAACACAAAAAAAAATCTGTGAAACAGCAAGGCCGTGTGAATGATGTGCAGTAATATGACCTCCCTCCTTCTCATTTTGTCACAATTGCTGCTTCAATTCCAAGTCCAAATTCTCTCCTCAAAATGCGACTCAAGACCCCAAGACAGTTACTGCTTGCTCACTGTTGACAAGACTTCCAAAACTAGTGGGAAAGCTCAAAAATCCTCATTCAACAGCAATATCATCAAATGACAGAAATGTAATCGATTGCAGTCTTCGGTTCCACGATAAGATCATCAAGCGGCCATTCATTCACACTCTTCACTCAGTGTTAACAGCGGGTCAGCGGCGGCAAAGTGCAAAGCAATTGGCAGCTTAAATGGAGACATTAGTCAGGCTCTATTTTGTACATCAGCAGAGAGCTAAACAACAATGAGCAAAACATGCAAGAATCCAGAAAAACATATCAGGGCTGGGTCAAATGGAGTCAATTGTCTTTAGCTTTAGCTTAATCTAACAAAGTGTCGGTCCCAAATATCCCCCTTTTTTTACCCTCTCAGCTTCATTCTGGATTTTTGATGTTTTAATGAACGCAGATTTCCTTACCTTTTATTGTTGCCTGCTAGTCTCCCTTCCATGATGTCAACCATCGTGAGGCCTCGCTGCTCGATGAGCAACACCTGGATCTTCCTTAGCCCCGCCCTACTCTTTCTCTGATTGGCCAGTCAGCTTCCTCTCAGTTGCCATTGCAGCACACCTGTGATTGCTCTTTGTGATAAGTTGAACACAGTTCACAGAACCTCAGTCGCTTTGGTACATTTCTCAGATCAGAATTGAATGTTACAAATCCACTTGACCGATTTTCAGATCATTGTGTCACTTGTGCACATCAAAAAAAGCAGTTAGTCATTCCTTGGCGCATCCATGCAAAAAGATGATGGACGATATATGTCATCATATGTTAGATCAACCAGTTTCTTGAAATAGCTCATCGCAAGTGAAGATAATTGTTGTGATGTGGATGGAAAATGGTGGCCCAGAGGAAGGGAGAAGACTACTGTAATTCCTACAACAGCGCATGTACAATTTTCCCTCTGGAGATTGTTTCATGTTCACATCTCCCCATTTTTGATTTGTTTTCTTTTCTTTGTGCTATCCAGCGCTGTGTTTTCCTTTCTGGATCACAATTAGGTGGTTTGCCAAAAACATTACAGTGCATGCAGGAAAACAGTGGCAATCTTTGTACCTCCAAACTCATCACTTTGCAACATTGCATCATCAAAGAGAGGCAGCCATTTTTCAACACTTTTAGATTGACCAGTAATTTATAAAAAATTGTACACACACGTGTGTGTGTGTGTGTATGTATATATATATATATATATATATATATATATATATATATATATATATATATATATGTATATGTATATTAACCCACAGGTATGCACTGAGCCAGAGTATTAATATGTGAAAAAATAGGAAGTTTGCTCAATTTTGACGTAGGTTTCAGTTCTGATGGCACTGACATGTTCAGTGACACAAATATTTACACAAATATTTTAGTACTTCACGTTTATTTCGTCCACTGGAGAAATAAGACATTTTTCAGGGCTATGCTTTTTTTAAGGCTTTTTTTAAAGTGGTAATCGATTGTTGTAATTTTCTCAGATTTATTGTTTGTTTGTTTCTTTGTTTGTTTGTTTTTCAATTCCTGACGCATGTGGCCCCGTTTAGCAGAGGTGAAAGCTGCTATTAAAGGACCACTGTTCTCAAAACAAACAACTCTTATCTATAATTATATCCGTAGCGCCCATTACGGCAAACGTATTATGATACATTACAAGTATAGCGATAGGATCATTTACAAAGCTTCATACGGGAAGCCGTGTCGATGGCACATCCCGGCTGTTTCCATTAAGCAGCGGGTAATGATTTTATGGACTCAGCCGTCGAATAAGCGTCACTATCTATCTATCTATCTATCTATCTATCTATCTATCTATCTATCTATCTATCTATCTATCTATCTATCTATCTATCTATCTATCTATCTATCTATCTATCTATCTATCTATCTATCTATCTATCTTCCTGTGTTTCTGTCTTTGTGTCTGTTCGTCGATCCGGGAATGACTCGACCTGTTTTTGAGAAGAAGCGCTCTGTTT